>JAFIRS010003765.1:0-115423 GCA_018342105.1 Gonioctena quinquepunctata | reverse complement strand
TGTTAAAAAAAAAAATGAAAATAAGAGAAACATTTTTCTAAATAATAATTTTGGTGATCTTTCAAATACTGCAAAAAAATATTTTTCGTTTATTTTTGATTTGCTTATTTGATGAACAATTTCAAAATGAATATCAGTATTATATTTTCTTAGATACTGAAAAACAATCATCAATTTAAAAAAAAAAGTAATACATGATTGTTTAATTTTTTTTTTTGAGAAAAAAAGTTGAGGAATTTTTTTGTTAATAAAAAATTTTTTTTTATTGAAAAAAAAAGATTTTTTCAAAAAATTTTCAAATTCTGAACTTTTTTTTTCACTTAAAATTTTTCAAAAAAAAAAATTTTTAAATGAACATTGCTATTTTTAAACAATTGAGTGTTAAAAAACAAGTTACCCCAAATTTTCCCCCCTTAATAAAACTTTGGACAGGACAATTTGAGGTAAATTTCAACGGTCAATTCACCGGTCAATTGACCAAGTGAGATATTTGACCCCAGTCAATTGAATGGTCCTGCACCAAACGCGGTCGTCCTAGTCAAAGCCCGGGTGAGAGGCCAGGAAAAAAATTAAACATTAGTAGCGCCAGACTGGGAAAGCTCCAACTGTGGACTTAATTTGATGCTTTTGCTGTGTTTCTCCCTGGCGAATTCAGTTCTAATTCATCGGATAGACTCTGAATAATCGAATGGCAATGTTTGGAACTCTGCCATTTTTTTAAATTTGACAGATGTCAGTTGGAGATCTAACCTTTTGCACACCCGTGAATGACGAGTGCATAATGCCAATTTATAACCAATTAGAGTGGTTAGAGATCTAAAAAAAAATTGATTACATGTTTTGATTTTTGTAAAATTCGACAAAATGTTGTGTCTCCCACCTAATTTCAGGTGACCTGCTCAGTGGAAAACAATTGCCGACTCCAGTAAACATTTGAATGAGGTAGAATGTTGAACTGATTGTATGCTCAATGAACACAAAAAGTAAATTTCCATTGCATGCTGCCTGAGATAGATATTCGATTTCAAAGTGAAGAAAACAACTAACCTCGTTATATTCAAACTGGTAGATGAAATCAGAACTAGTCGACTTCACACTTTTTCTCATCATAATTATCACAAAGTCACTTGTGAAAAACAAACGACACAAACAGTATTGAAAAGGGAAGCATTCGCAATTGTATATTGTTTTGCCAGGCAAGATTTTCGCATGCATGGTATTACACTTCACATGACTTTCTTGTTTGATACACCTGTTTCATTATATTCAGGAATATATGGATATACCTGTCCAGCATAATTTTTTGTTAAGTCAAATTGTTTTGAAGAATTATCTCACCAACATAGTGAAGTATTTTATTCTCACTCAACCATTTTTGGAATAGATCTGCAGCAATGCATCTATAAAGTAGTCAAATATGTCGGTGTTAATGACCAGTTCAGTTTTCTCATAAGTAGCAAACAGAAATTCCTCAAACTTACCGGAAAATAAAATCTATTGAACACCGTATCATCAACTCCTACTTGCAGGCGTGATTTGAGCAGATGCTCCAGTGTCTGGATACTAGTTGACGAAGACTGCAGAAGAGCAACTATGTTCGCTGAATACGATGTGTAGAGAAACATCAGAGAAATAAATAGGAGAATGGTGGTTATTCTTCCAGGAATACTGAACGGGATCGCGGGAGCTCCTTGCTGACAAAATGCTCCAAATGAAAAAAACGCGATGTAATTGCAGAGTCTTCCAGACCGGTATCATTCGAATACATCTGTAAATAGTTTTCCTACAACTGCTATGAAAGTACGTATTTCCATTTCAAAACTATGTATTGCTCAACTGTGAGAATTCTTTTTTTCTAAGCCACTTTTGCCCCAATTTACTTTTATAGGAAATCAAATACAAATCGACACAATCTTAGTTGGCTGCTGTTCAGCTTTGAATAGTTATCAAAACTGTCAGATTATGAAAGTCTTTTAAATTCTTAAGGTAGTTTCCATTCGTGCTTTGATAAAAATCTCAATTTCTATTGAATATTATTTTAATAAGACATATACCTATATATAATAGATAATTTGGATACTGACAGTAGTGACTATTTTGATGATACTCTGCCAGAGAAATTCCGATAAAAAAGTATGAATTGGCATACAAAAAATTTATGGAATGGAGAAGAAATACAAAAATAAAATCTTTTCCGGAAAGTATACTTTTGGTATACTTTGAAGAGATACTTTAAAGGCGTCTACACTTTGGTCATAATATTCAATGTTGCGAAGTACCTACTATCAGTATAAAAAGTAACATTGATATATCCACGTATCAAAACTAACGTTCATTTTTGAAAAGAAAGTCCGACAATTACGTCCCCAAAAAATCAAACATATTGTCAGCAGACCAATTGCAGAAATTTTTAAACGAAGCTCCAGACAAGGAATATCTACTAATAAAGGTAAGTTTATTTAGAAGAAACTATTTTAAAAATTTCTTTCGCTTTTTCCTCGAATTAACATAGCTTTTTGTAATCAGCGAGTTTTTCAGTTGACAAAAATAATTAGATAATTATTGAAATTTCTGTTTCAAATTCTGCCAGATATATATATATATATATATATATATATATATATATATATATATATATATATATATATATATATATATATATATATATATATATATGTACGTTTAAAATAGTATATGAGCACAAAATGATGCCAATTTTGCACGAGTATGAAATCTGCAGCACGAGCCGAAGGCAAGTGCTGCAATTCATACGAGTGCAAAAAGGCCATTTTGTTGCGAGTTGCATACTATACTTTTTCTATGACAACATATCGTTCACGTTTAATACATGCATACATTGCAAAAACTTTGAAAGAAATAAACTGATCATATTTCATTACTCCGAATTCGCCGCTAATGGGCTTTATATCAGAATGAAAATATAAATTGAAGAAATATGTAAATATTTTCTTTATTGCTATTTCTAATAGGTACACAGAAATAGATGCCTATAAATGTATGTATGTATCTGATTGAAGTTGAATGTGCAATTATTGAATATCATATTTGGAGAACTTGATTACTGAATACTCAATTCTTTTCGAAATTGATAATTCGTCAACGTTGAAGTAGACGGCTTCTCGCGATTTTCCATTTCTAAATTCGTTGGTATGTCTGATGGTATGTTCTGTATTGCATTTGCAATTTTATTTGCTATGTCAAGTTTACTTACGATTCATCAATATATCCCTCAGCGACTGTAGTAGATTTCCAGCCACCGTGGCGTTTTAACGTGGTTATGTCACCTCCAGCATCAACAAGAATTGTTGCGGAGGATCGGCGAAAGCAGTGCCCAGTATATAATTCGTAATTTGGCAATTTTAAATACTTGGCAATGTCTTTTCCCATAGCTCCAAACTTATTCAGACCTATTCTCTGAATGGTACACTTTCCTTTTTGATAATTAATGAAAATCCATAGACCATAAGCATTTTGAGGGCGAAGATTTGCGTATTTTTTATAAATTTCGTAGAATTTGCCAGTTACAGTAAAATTTCGTACTATTACTTTTTTGATTTTACTGTCTGGTATTGTTACTAAAACAGCTGAACCAAGATCAATGGAATGAGTAATTTTCATTTGATTTAATTCATGTCTTCTACATGCACCCATTACTCCCATAACTAATGCAACCTACAATGTAAATTAGTTCACTTACACATATTTTTCATCAAATGGAAATAAAAAACTTACTTTTTTTGCCAAATATATTTCATCTGGAGCCTGTTCAATGAAATTATCGATGTCATTTACTGTGAAGATCTTTGACTTTTTGGGTTTGTAGCCGTTAGACTGCCGCTTGAGGAATGCTTTCAGTTTCAAATATTTGGCAATATCTATATCATATAGATACTAAGAGTCGTTCTCAGCATTGAGAAGTGTGACCACAAAGTGGAACTTTTGAATTTTTTGGCTAAATTGTCAAAATAAGCCATTGAAACGTTCTCGGAAAACGATTTTGTCTTTTGATCTACCTTCCATTCCAAAAAAAGGTTATAAGCGCGTTGATACATACTCTTCGACGTTTCCGGTAATAAATTCAGTGTTGTTACCTTCGCTGCTTCTATTATGTTCGGAGGTGTCAAATCTAAGTCAATATCACTATCAGTTTCCATTTTAATTATTAGTTTTTATAGAAAACAACTATGAAATTACTCGTTACCTAGTGAAACTTTGACAGAAACGATCTGCTGACATTTCATCAATTTGTCGCTGGACGTCATAATTTGACAAGCCGTAGTCGTCGTGATTTTAGAGTGAACCTAGACCTAACACGAAATATTCCATTTCGCATTTGTTGCTCAGCAACTTGCCTAGCAACCGATGCAAAAATGAAATTCTGTACAAAATGTGCTTGTTTATGATCGAAGTTACGGTTATAAAATGAAAATTTATCGAGGTTGTCGTAGAAAAAAGACTTTTTAAATAAGGCTCAGTGGTGAAGTGGATAGTGTATCCGCTTGGCACACAGACGACCCGGGTTTAAAACCCGGACTGGACTGTTTTTTTAAATTTACATCCTGATATTTTTATTTGTAGGTTGCAGTGGCTATTGACGTAGCAGGGCATGTCGTAGAGAAGAGTTGTAGAAATTAAAAACCGATCATTTAGAGGATTTAAATTCGGCTTTACTGGTGAAATTATATAACATCAAAACGAAAAAGCCAAGAACGTTTACTGTAACAGGAGAATTTTATAATATATATATATATATATATATATATATATATATATATATATATATATATAAAAAATATGCTGCTCTTCGACCGATTGATTTGCCAGAAAAACTGTTTTTTTTTCATTAACAGCGAGGAAAATGTACTAGACAGGTAGTGGGCATTAACAAATTTGGTAGTATGGCAAAGACAATGGCAAATTTTTTAAAATTGGAAAATCCCCATCTATATACAGGTCACTGCTTCAGACATTCTTCGGCAACAATTTTGGTGAATGCAGGAGGGGACATATTAACCTCAAAGCGCCATGGAGGATGGCAATCCAATACCGTGGCAGGAGAATACATCGGGGAGTCTATTAAAAATAAAATTAACGTTGCTAATAACATCGTCAACTCTATTGAACAACCACTCGAACTCTTTACTGAAATGGAGACAGAAAATGCACCGTATATGAATGATCAACCCTCAACTTCTACAATCAATATAACAGAAAATTTACTAAAAAGAAATGACATTCCGGGTTTGACCATACAGAATTGTAAAAATTTTACTATTAACTATAATATCAAATAAATTATTTATTTGTTGAGAGGTAGGATACTTCAATGTTATTTCAGTTTTGCTTACCATAAAAATAAATATTAAGGTACATTACTTGTATTCTTGAAATTTGTGCAGTTGTAGAAGAAGTATAGTGTGCAACATGTGGGGAAAATACTTTTTCTCACTCTTGTGCACAAACCTCCACACTCGTGAGAAAAGTCGAACTTTCCCCACTTGCTGCACAATATACTATTGTCATTTCATTTTTGTGTAGCGAGACACGCGTTATTGGAAATTCGGCAATTCGAATATGTACAAACCTCTCTTCTTTTTCTCCACTCCCATTTGGTAATGATGACAAGAATCATAGCTATGATGATCACAAGAGCAATGGTGGATGCCCATACGTAGTCATCGAATGGTAATGTAAAAACATTCGTGACGTATGATAGTTTGGGTTCTCTGAAAACGAATTTCGATCTGGTAGGTGTGGTCATTGCGATATAGTCGATTATTTCTACTCTGTCGATGGTGAAAAATAAGGGCGTTCCTGGAAAAAAAAACCAACTAAGCTCTGTAGAGGTAGCTATGATAGATTAATTTCATATTCCTTCACTGCCATTTTCCTTGGAGATAGACTTATTTTTTTTCAAATGAAAAGTGTGACTGTGTGCACGTATCGATATAATTGATGAAAGATTCCGTGCATAAAGTAATTTATTAAATTCGTAGCGAAGCGCTTTCGACCGTTAGGTCATCATCAGTGCGTACCTGAAAGTAAGTACTATTGATAGAGACTAAATTACTGAAAAGTTTTTTGAGAAAGAAAATTGACATATTTTAAATGTGAGGTTACTTACTCCTCAGGTGTACAAGAAGCCAAAAAGACCATAAAATATCTCATGATCAATGAAAGTTATATAGTTTTACGTGACACACATGATAAAATACCTATTCTTGGCCAGGATGAAAATTGAGATTACAATTTTTCCCTTTATCTTTTAAAAGCCATTGTTGATGTGTGATAGCTGGACCCAAGTTACAAGATTGACAATTGACAAGTGAAATATGAAGTAGTTTGGCAGGGAACACCAAACCATGGAGATATCAGAATCAAGAAAGGAATATCCCAGTCATACGAAAACACACTAGAAGATGATCAATCTAATGAGGATTGTCATCTGTCAAATATATGTTCTAGTATTCCGAAGAAGACCAGACAAAATTCTTCAATTCTCACATTTGAGTCATCACAATTGAATATAAGTTCAAGGGAGAAGTCTAATTAGACCTGTCCTGATCAAAAACAAACAATTGAATAACTCTGGTGTTCCCTGCCAAACTACTTCATATTTCACTTGTCAATTGTCAATCTACTTCATAGTTCACTTGTCAATTGTCAATCTTGTCACTTGGGTCCAGCTATTACACATCAACAATGGCTTTTAAAAGACAAAGAGGAAAATTATAATCTCAATTTCCATCCTGGCCAAGAATAGGTATTTTAACATGTGTGTCACGTAAACCTATATAACTTACATCGATCATGGGATATTTTATGGTCTTTTTGGCTTCTTGTACACCTGACGAGTAAGTAACCTCACATTTAAAATATGTCAATTTTCTTTCTCAAAAAACTTTTCAGTAACTTAGTCTCTATCAATAGTACTTACTTTCAGGTACGCACTGATAATGACCTAACGGTCGAAAGCGCTTTGCTACGAATTTAATAAATTATTTTATGCACGAAATACAATTTTCTTTCATCGATTTTTTTTTCCGCTCTCCAAACACGGTACTTTACAAAGGAAAAGAAGATCTTGCGAGTCAAATACCTATATACACATTCTTGAACCGAATAACCTTTGAACTATTTTTTTCATAGAATTGCCCTTTGCTTGCTAGATTTGAATTATATAATTGTCATGATAGTTATTAACGAAATACTTTTTTTTTCAGGAATAATTTCTAATTCCCATGGTTGAGTGGTAGGGAGTGGATGCAAACTCTTTCTTTGATCAACAGATCCTTTTTCGAACTTTTGCGGATATCTCTTGTGTGTTTTTTTCATTCGTTACTTGTTGACAATGTTAGCATTATCTTCATTAACGTGTTCTATCTCCTTGAATCAACGTGATCACAAATCCATCCAAGAAATATTTTATTTTTTTATTTACAAGCTTTAATTTAGTTTCACCTATCCCGGTGTCTATCTGTGTGTCTGCCTGTAATCAAATCTTGTCATTTAAATTTGACCCACTTCTAATAGTACGATTGATTTGAAATTTGGCAGGTGAACATAATTCCGGTGATAATACATTATGAAATTTTTGTTAGGGAAAAAACAAAATGGCAATTTTTGTGGTTTTGGTTCGATTCTATTCAAAATTGGTATATAGGGGTTTTCGGGGTCGGAGATTAGGATTTTTTTGGCAAAATTCAAAACCTCAATATGGTGGCTTCAAAATGGCGGACGACTTTTGTGATCATGGTCCGATTCTATTCAAAATTGGTATGTGGAGTTTTTGGGGTCGAAGTTTTTTTTTACTAGCCACCATCCAGTTTCACCTGTCTTGGTGTCTGTCTGTCTGTAATCAAATCTTGCAAGTTGAATTTGACCCCCTTCTAATTGATTGATTTGAAATTTGACAGGTGTACATAATTCCTCTGACAATGCATCATAAAATTTCTATTAGGAGAGAAAACAATATGGCGGCTCCAATATGGCGGACAATTTTTGTGATTATGGTCCGATTCTATTCTAAATTGGTATCTAGGGATTTTCGGGGTCGTAGATTAGGATTTTTTTGTCAAAATCAAAAAATTCAATGTGGCGGCTTCAAAATGGCGGACCAGTTTTGTGATTATGGTCCGATTTTATTCAAAATTGGTCTGTGGGGGTTTTTGGGGACGGAGATTTTTTTACTGACTTCTATTTAGTTTCAGCTGTCTTGGTGTCTGTCTGTCTGTGTGTTTGTCAGTAACCAAATCTTGCAAGTTAAATTTGACCCACTTCTGATAATAATAACAACTTTATTCATCCTAAGAAATAATGCACTTATTTATATTAGGGATACAGTAATACAAAATAAATAAAATATATTTTTAAACAGGTGTATGAATTATTTTATCAATACCATTATGGGATAATCAATAAAATCGGATATATTTCTCGTATTATAATTTTTTTTACTATGTTTTGCAAAATAAAATGAATAAATTATCGAGAGATCCAATATTTTTTCAAATGAATATTATAGTCATGGATATAATCAATTTGTTTGAATGTGAGTTTGGAATGAAAACTTGTCTTTGAAATATTTTTTATAATTTTTCTGTTGTAACTTGTAACTTGCGATGGACATGAATAAGTAGCGATAATATTAGAATTTATACCAAATATACGAGCTAAAAATATTTGAATTCACAACATGCAGGCTGAATTATGTGTTGTTGTGAATTTCCACGACAGTGGTCTGAATAAGCATCTGAGTTCTTATATTGAAGTCTGGAGAGTTCCCCAATAGTCATACAAAAAATTACCTCCAATATCTGCTTCACTTCTCGTCAGTTCTCCAATCATCCCGCTCCACTGTGACTTATTGTTCTTGTAACCCCATGTCGGCTGGATAGAGTACTTCAACGTCACATTGATGATATCACTCAAATGTTCAACCAAGATATAGTTGACTTTAGCTATGCTATCAATATGTTTCTCCCTGCAAGTGATGAAATCAAATATGTTTAGAAGAGCAAAATTGGAGCTGGAGAGGATTGACCATTGGCTTCAAAAACATCATACCAATGACCGCACAAAAAATGAAGTGAATTAGTGGGAAATCACTGAGCTGTACATTTTCAGTGAATTAAGTGGAAGAAAATGCGTGTGATATTATTCATAGATAAATAGATTTTATTTTTGCCGAGTACGAATGTGTGTTCATCAAATGAATTGTGATAACTAACTAACAGTATTTGTACATATACCAGGACCGTAATGGATTTTTTTCTGTGAGTTTTGCAACTCCTTTTTTTCTGGTGAAGTGACCTATTTTGACGAGTTTTACATCCTCTTAAAAAAAATGCTTTACTTTTGAAAACACCCTGTATATAATTATTGAAGTCAGTTAGAAGGCAGAAATAACGAATGTCATCCAAAGATGCGCCTAAAAAAACGCGGCTTCGGTAGCATTTGAGTGTACGAATTTGTCAACATCTCAAAAATTAAAATCACTATGTGTTTGATAGTTATCAGATGGATTCATTGTAAAGAAAGATGAATATATTGGAATAAAAAGCAGTTTTTCTTACAAAAATGTGCTGACGTGAATAAGGGTATGTGTGATGGTTTGTTTGAAACAAAGACGAATGACGTTTGTTTCCAGTGGCGTAGAATAGACCTGAGAAATTACAGTATTTTCACTATTTCTTGATCAGGAGGAAAAAAATTCATAAATATTGGCATGTCTCGCCCGAGTCCAATTAAAGAATATTCACTCCTAATAGCATCAGCTCAATTTTTCTTGAAGATTTTAATGAATCTAATACCTTTTATCTGTCAGATGGTTCAAAGAATCATTGTTAGTAATCACTATACATGTATTGAGTATGGTCCGATGTAAATCATTCCTCCTCCTTAAAATATTTTTTTCGATTCCATTGTCTTTGAAGCCCTCGTCTTTGGTCCAATACCCCAATTCTTCAACGACAAACGGTTGATCAATGTGACGTTTATATATTTTTCGGAAAGTGACCGATTCATTGTCATGGAGTACACTCACATCGCTGTCAATCAGTATATGTAGATTAGAAAAAGTATTTTCGATAAGTTTTGCTCCGTGAGAATAGAAGACCCATCGAAAAGGAGACACGAATAATTTCATCATATTTGCCTGAAATAACAACCTGTTAACATCAACACAAATACATTTTCTGATGATATCGAAAGGTTCACTCTCGTATGACAGAAAATATCGTTAACTACTTCTACTACGCACTTTGTCAAGTATATTTGTCACATTTTCACATTGCAAATCTAGAATGAAAATATGTTTGTTAGGTGGGACTGGGTAATCCAAATCTCTGATATTCACAGACAGAATCCTGGCAGGATTACCTCTCTCCGTTAGTTTCTTGTAGAGCTGAAAAGAGCCTGAAACAGGAAAATGAAAGATGTTCAACAGAATAGCAGACCGACGAAAAAAGAAACTGAAAAGCGAAAAACAAAATAAACTTATTTACTCTTAATAACTAAGCTCCTCAACTAATGTAGGTGATTAATTTTGAGACGGCTCCAAAAAAAGAACGTACATTTATTGACTTCAAGTATTGATGATAAGGATAGCATATGTAAAGCCAAAATAATTGAACATCCATTTTCAAATTCAAGCGCTCATAAGTGAAGGAAGAAACGTGATTTTGTTTGTTCATTTCGTTCTAGTAGTCATTACTACAAGTGAAAAATGTTGGAGTATGACAAGCTCATTTAATTTGTTGCAAATTCTAATTATGGTGACATAACCATAAAATTGTGACATTTTTTTCGCGTGTCGATTGGTGTTCTGGTCAAAATGTCAAATAATTAACCTTACCCTAAATATTCATGTCATTAGTCTTAATTCAAAAGTTGCTCATGCGCCGCCGTAGTTTTCAAGCGCCCACATGAAAAAGGACAGACATATTGATTTTCGTGACCTCAGTTGGTTTAGACATGGACTTATGAGTGTTACCAATATTGGTAGTTGATAAATACTCGGGAATTATAGCATGATTGATTTTATTCTCGAATGATTTCAGAACATTTTGAACAGAAGTAGGCATTTGATGGATACTCAATCCTCTGCTGCAGTCTTATGGAAGAGTGCTCACATTGAACTGTAAAATTCAGTAATATTGAATGAATTCCATGAAACTGCATTGGAAAAATTATGTATTTATTTATATACGGGTGAACCCCAATTCAGTTTACAAATTCCTATGACAAAAATAAAGCTTATACTATACTGTTATACTCATATACCGTGTGTAACAGAATCATGGTACACCCCCGTATCTCCTTTAGTTTTGAAGGTGATTGATTGAAATTTGGGATATCCCATGAACATGATAAGCGGCACTTTTTGACTAACAAATAATTTTTTTTTCACCCCCGGTTTCGCCGGAAGTAATACCAACTTTCGATTTTTAAATTGAACACCCTGTATATTATCCAATGATACCACATAAGTGATATTTCAAACGTCAATATTTTTGATAATTCAATTTCTAGTTTTCCATTTAAGTGTGCCATGATTGTTCCGATGTATTCCAATTCACCCGTATAATGCTAGAAAAATCGAAATCCCGTCAAAAATACTAAATTGCGTTTTTTATGAGCAAATGAAGTTCATCGAAATCGATTTTGGGGTGAAACTCAATTTTTTCAAATGGAACCATATTGGTACCGTGGTACCATTTATTAGTACTATTAATAAGGAATTCATTCATACCTTCTAATAAAATGTGCGATAAATACAATCTAAATTACAGCTAAAAGAAAATAAGATAATACAATTACTTTGTTCTCATTTAATGCTAAGAAGTTACTAAGGTGGCTTTGAATTAACGTCAATGCACTTCTGAACTCGGATAGCTTCGAATGCCTTTTGAAGGTAATCAGTTACTAAGGAGGCTTTGAAAACAATGAAATTATTCATTCAGATTGTCAAATAAATAGGTATTGGTTTATCGGTGTTTTTATTGTGTCTTTACATTTGTTGTTATTTTTATTCAAAATGCCCCACATTTATACAAGAGATGAAAAAGTGAACATGTTAATTATTTATGGGGAATGTGGAAAAAATGCCGTTGCGGCTAGAAACCTTTATGCCAACCGATATCCTGATAGACAATGTCCAGCGAGAAATTAGTTTGATCGTCTTGAAAATCAATTCTGAACAGAGCCTAACCATGATCCCGAAGAAAACGTTATCATTGATGAAGGAACGGAAATTAATGTTTTAGCTCGAATAGAAGTTGATAAGACTGTTTCTTTAAGGCAAATTGGGTTTGAATTGGAAATTAGTCACCAAACGGTAAGCCGAATCTTGCCCAAACATAATTATAAATTTTTCAAATATCAATTGCACCAGCACCTGTACGAAAATGATAACGAACGTAGGATGGAATATTGCAATTGGATCTTGCAGAATAATGTGCAGCCAAACAATGCTTTTTTGGGAAGGATTTCATTTTCGGACGAGCCTGGGTTTACAAATATGGGATCATTCAACCGACAAAATACAAGGTATTTGTCACAAGAAAATCAAAATTTATTGAGGGAGGGTAACTTTCAAGTGCGGTTTGGTTTCAATGTTTGGCTTGGAATACTCGGTCGTAGAATCATTGGTCCAGTAATATTTGAAGGACGCTTGACTGGAGATAGATACTTAGGATTTCTGCAAAATGAAATTGAGGACAGGTTAACTGAATTACATGTCCATCTACGACAGGGAATGTATTCCCAACAAGATGGAGCTCCTCTACATAATTCGAGAATAGTAACTGATTACCTTCAACAGGCATTCCAAGATAACGTAATTTCGACAAATGGTCCTGTGCGATGGCCTCCAAGGTCACCTGATTTGACACCTCTTGATTTCTTTGATTGGGGCCATTTGAAAAACATTGTCTATGCAACCACCGTAACAACACGCGAAGACCTGGAGTTGCGAGTAAGACGCGCAATTAATAGTATAACGGCCCAGCTATTAGCGAACGTTCTTCAAGAAACAGCTATGCGAGTTCAGAAGTGCATTGACGTTAATGAACAGCATTTCGAACAATTGTTGTGATGTTTTGTGTTCATTTTTTGTATTTCAAAGCCACCTTAGTAAGTTCTTAGCATTAAATTAGAACAAAGTAATTGTATTATCTTATTTTCTTTTAGATGTAATTTTGATTGTATTCATCGCAAATTTTATTAGCAGGTATGAATAAATTGCTAATTAATAGTATTAATAAATGGTACCACGGTACCAATATGGTTCCATTCGAAAAAATTGAGTTTTACCCCAAAATCGATCACGATGAACTTTATTTGCTCATAAAAAACGCAATTTAGTATTTTTGACGGGATTCAGATTTTTCTAGCATTAGACGGGTGAATTTGAATAAATCGGAATCATCATGGCACACTCAAATAGAAAACTAAAAATTGAATTATCAAAAATATTGACGTTTGAAATGTCACTTATGTGGTATCATTGGATTCAGGAAATTATGCAGATTTCAGAAATGTGAGGATATACAGGGTGTTTCATTCAAAAATCGAAAGTTGGTATCAATTCCGGCGAAACCGGAAGTGAAAAAAAAATCATTTGTAGGTCAAAAAGTGCCGCTTATTATGTGTATGAGATATCCCAAATTCCAATCAATTACCTTCAAAACTAAAGGAGATACGGGGGATGTACCGTGATCCTGTTACACACGGTATATGTATAACGACTCTTGTTTGTAGCTGAACACTATTCAAAATGTGAATATTCTGTGGGGATGCAGCTATGTTTTAATGAAACTCCATTTTTACTTTTGTGAAAGCTTTCGAAATAAGTTTATTTCTTCTTCAGTCACTCTGAAAAATATGGTACAACTGATGATGGAAATATTTGAAAAAAATTACTTACAGTTTATGAGTATAAGGTGAATTAACATTCAGAAAAATGGTATGATTTTCAGACAGTAATATGAAGTCAATATGAAGTTTATGAATTAAAGATGTATATAGGGTGTAATAAAATAGATTATATTTTTTTCTGTAAAAGGTTGATTCAAGTTATTGATGAATTATTGAATATATGATTTTTTATCAATCAATTTTGTTTCAATATCTAAGATATTGGAATAAATTAGACGGTTTGAATAGTTTCAATGGGACAAATATGTCAATTACTTCTCATAAAAATTTTTGTTGCTGTGTTGGCATCTAAGTTTACAAAAACACTATTCCAGTTGAGTGTCGCCAAATGATCGTTTATTCCAATGTAGTTAGCATATTTGAATGATGTAGTTGGCATTCGGCGCGAGACTTGACGAGCTTAGCTTGGGGGATTGTGCTCGGTGCACAGGAGTAAGGTTTGTGCAATCTCAAACCTCGAGTATAACTTCAGCGACTCGTCGTCCATCAGTGGCTAGTAGTTGGTACACGAGCCTAGGAGGGGATACATTTTTCGGAGCAGTAGCTATAAATAGCGCCGATGGGAGGATATTTGCAACAGCGTATTTTTATATAAATATTTTTGTTTCTCATATTAATCTGCGAATTCAATAATTGCTTCTGATTTTCATTCCATGTTGATACACAATAATAAAAACAACACGCAACTATGCCCTGCCATCACCAATCTTCCTTTCTGAAGTGACCAGGCTCCCGTCGTAGCCAACACTGTGGACAGGCACCATTGTGCCGTGTGACCGCTCCACAAGCCATACAGCACGAGCCAGCTAGTCGAGCCTCGCGCCTTTGATGATTGGGAATTTACCGACATTTCATGGGAACGGTCGAGTCACCTCGAGCTTACGTATAACAAGACTCGTTCAAACGTGAGTTGGCCGTTCTCACGACGCGAGACTTGACAATCCTCAAGCCGGGGACGTCCAGTCTCGCGCCGTGAGACGCCGACCATACAGTTTACCTAGATCAATATATCAGCCTCATACCAAGTTGTTCGGAGTTGACTGAGGACGATTCATTGAAGGAACCCGAAGAAATACTCTACTTTCAGTGTCCGTCATGAAGTTGGCTACAAATGGGAAACAAAATTGTTATTTAAATTTCTGAAAAACTCTAATGGGGGTTCGTTCCTGCTTGTCTGACAACTAGGAAATCCGTTGCGACTTATATCACGTGACCTCAGATTCGGCGGGAATTTTAAAAAAGTTGTCTGTGGTGCCAAAAAATGGGTCGAATTGACAAGATATCGAAAATTTTCATGGAGAAAATGTGTTTGGAATCCAACGAGGTACCCATTTTGAACCGGATTGAAATAAAAACAAAAATACAATTTTGTTCCTCTACCCTTACTAAGAAGCATTATACATTCTTGTTTTATCTGGAAACAGCTCTGATAACCGAAATCACATAACTTTGGGTGAGAACTGATCAAATATTTGTGGAATAGTCATCTTGCAGGAAATTAATTATGAAAACACGATTTTGTCTTGTCACTAGGTGTAGTCATGCCCTGTATAGTGATGCACATGAGCTTATTCAAAATTCTTAACCCATAAATGAAATTCAAACCAACTAATATTTGTAATTAAAACTTAATAATACATCATTTATCGTTGCTGAATTTAATATTGGTTAGTAAATTTGAACTTTAATGACTTAGCTATATTTTTGAATTTTATAAGGCGGTTTTGAAAAAAGATCTATTTTTGTTGTCAATAACAAATGTCACAATAATTTGTTGTCAATTTTATTGTTGTTGTTGTTGTTGTCGTTCTTTATCAGTTTTTGTGTTCTTCAATCTATCAATAGAAATGGCTCCAAAACTGAGTATACAAGAAAAAATAGAAATAGTATTGCATATGGCGAAAATAATCATAGCACAAGTGGCTGGAATTTTCAATGGAAGGCATTTTACTACGGTGACAAAGATATTGCAAAAATTTAAGGAAACTGGTTCGGTTGAAAACAAACATAAAAGTGTTCACGTTAAGCCTGTTGTAAATAATGAAAATAATGTGAACAATCTTTTACTGAAAGTCACTAAGACACCAAGAGTTTCGACAAAAATTATGGCAGAAAAGGCAGAAATATCTCAAACCTCTGTTAGACGAATTTTAAAGCAAAATCACTTTCACCTCACAAACCAAAATTTGTGCAAGTACTGCGAGACAGGAATTATGATGCCCGATTTTATTTTTGTTAGAAGACAATCGTGATTTCTCAAAAAATGTGCTATTTTCTGACGAAGCAAGTTTTATCTCAAATGGTGTCGTCAGTTCTCAAAATTGTAGATGGTGGGCAGATCATCATCCTAATTCTATTATTGAAGCCAATGACCAATTTAGTTTCGAAGTGAATGTATGGTGTGGAATTTTAAATAAGCGAATTGTAGGCCAATCTTTTCCAGGCAAAATTTGAATGGTGAACGGTATTTGAACATTTTACGGACTGAGATATCTACATTTATCGACAATCTACCATTACAAGAGCAGATTCGTTGATTCTTTCAACGAAATGGGGCTCCTATTCATTCTACAAATGAAGTGCGGGATTGGTTGAACAATGAGTTTGGTGAGCAGTGGATATGTCGATATTTAGGTAATCCTTGGCCTGCTAGGTCTCCAGACCTAAGCCATGTGATTTTTCTTATGGGGTTAGCTGAAAAGCAATGTTCATAAACCACGCCCATCTGGACATGTAGAGCATTTAGAAATTTGTATAAGGAATTGTGCAGTACTGATCAACAGAACTATGTTGAAAAATGTTCGTTGCGAAATGTTTCTCAGAACAATTCTATGTATGAAGGCCGAAGGTGGTCATGTAGAATATTGAAAATTTGTACATTGTTTGTTTATTGAGTTTTTTTTTATTTTTCCAGATCCACCTAAACAATACTGAATTCAATTAGGATAAATAATTTATTATTAAGTTTTAATTAAAAATATTAGTCGGTTTAAATTTTATTAACGGGTTGATGAAATTGAATAAGCTCATGTGTATCAATATACAGGGCATAACAACACCTAGTGACAAGACTAAATCGTGTTTTCATAATAAATCTCCTTCAAAATCTCTATTCCACAAATATTTGATTCGTTTTGAACCATACTTATGTGATTTGGGTTATTAAAGCTGTTTCCAGACGGAACAAGAATGTATAATGTTTCTTAGTAAGGGTAGAGGAATAAAATGGTATTTTTGTTTTTTCTTCAATCTGGTTCAAAATTGGTGAATGGGATTCTCGTTGGATTCCAAACACATTTTCTATTCAAAATTTTTCGATATCTTGTCAATTTGACCCAGGTTTCGGTACCACAGAAAACTTTCTGTTTATTCCCTCCAAATCTGAGGTCACGTGATATAAGTCGCGACGGATTTTTCAGTTGTCAGACATGCAGAAGCGAACCGCCATTAGAGTGTCTCAGAAATTTCAATAACAATTTTTTTTCCCATATGTAGCCAACTTTATGACGGACGCTGTATATGAAATATCATGATGACAAATTAAAGGCCACGATGACCAGAGTTCATAATGGAAATATCCTGAATTTGCTTTTATTCGCATACATAACCTAGTGTCGAATGATATAAAGACACTGTAACCTCATACCTTCAGAAGAAAATTGTATCTTTTCTTATCAGAAAACTGTTTTTATGTTTATTTTGACAATTTCATTTCAAAATGTTTTTGTCTCGGTAGAATGTTCCCATTTTTTGTATTTGTTTTTTATAATTATTCTTTATTTTGAGTTGATATTAACATTATGCTCGAATATCTACATAATTTTTTCAAATGACGATGTGTTGATATCATTATATTCATTGTGAAATCTCTTTTAATCACATTGAAAACGACTAACACAAATTGATCACCACTCTCTATAGTAACTTAATTACAATTATTTCCGGCCATGTTGATTTTTTCTGTGAAATCCTAAATATTTCTGAATCACGTTTTGTGACCTCACTGATCAGAATCACTTGATAATTTTGACTTCATTCAATTCCATTAAAGTATCGTTAAAATTGTTTTTTTTATACAATCACCCTTATATCAATCTCTTCTATTTTTTATCAATCCAACCATTCTTCAACTCAAAAACCTATTTAATGGCATATTTACCCATTTTGTTGCAAGAAAATTCTGTCACCATGGTACGTTGATCCATATTGACAATATCGCTGATAATATTGATATTGATTCCTCCTGCAATATGCAAAATAATGGGTATGAAAGCTCCACCGAAAACCTTCATGGTTATCGAAAGAATGAGCTCATGGAATAGCTTTCGACAGAAAATGGCGTGATCTAACGTAATCACCTGAACTAAGTCGCTTGTTTGTTCTCTGATTTTCCTTATATTTACTTTGGAAAATGTCTTGCAAGGGAAAACCAGAAGAAATAGAAATTTCGACCGTCATATACATTATCATTATTATTACTATAGGAAGGTTGACAAAGTGGTTGAATACTATTTGCTAGACAATTTTACTTCCACCAGACATGGAGAGCTTCCAATTCGGAGGGTTTTATGTTACTTACAATACATATTATATTCATGATATGTTCACTTTGATTTCTCTCATTTGTAGATATAACTCGAATTATTCTTACGAAAAAAGTATAGCAGAACACTAGTCTTAGGGTTATAATTAGCAACTTATTTCACCTGTGAGTTCACAAAACAGATGTTCATTTTCGGTTATTTTGTAAACATATTCCACTCGTAGCCTCAAAAAACACATACAGAGTATTGAAAGATCAGAAGAGCAATAGAGTTTTTTTATTGATTTCTCTGTAACGAAAATCATTATAAATATCCCCCCGGTGTCATATTTTGTAACAGGGAGAAATTGGTCTTCAAACCAATTCTTTGTTTTATATATATAAAAAAAATATATCTTTATCTTTACCTAACAAGAAGAAATTTATCTTTTCGTAATTTTCTCGACGCTGTCACCATTGTAGAAGTAGTCATCCGACTATTCTTCATTGAAAAGTATATATATATATATATATATATATATATATATATATATATATATATATATATCTATATATATATCCACACTTTCTGGGCCTTTCCAAAAAAAATTTTTTTTTGCATATAATATTTACATATCATAAGGGCAGCTGCTATCACCAGGGAATGTGGAGAAAAATTAGATTCTTCGACGCATAGCACCAATTCTGAAGAAGTGCTCCATACAAGACGAAATGAGGCATTTCTTGGCACCAGTTCCTGTCTCCAGAGCGTCCAAAAGAATGTGAAACCAGCTCGCAGCCATTGCCGAGCCTCGAGTGATTTTTCTGTTAGGTTCGGTCTTCTAAGGGGCTGAAATCCTCCCTCTGCGATTGTGATTTTCCACACCGATCGAATCGGCGAATAATTACACCATGAGAGGAATTTAAAATATGTGTATCATGAGATCAATTTAAAAGAAATATGTGTGCCAATACAATCGTTCGTACAACTATAAATATTATGTCAAACTCCGTTGGGTCCAAAACTGAGGTCGGAAATAACTTGAATGTATGAGAATCTATCCGCCTCTATTACCATGAAATTATGGATTTCTGGGACCCTTGTTACTAGCAGGGATTATTATTTTTGACTTCATTCAAAATCCAAGAAAACCCTTCCACCCTAGGGATGACTAACTCGCTTGTGTCGCCTAATTGGGAGCCTCAGGGTTCTTCCACTGAGCGTCGCGTATGTCTCAAAATTCCAATGAACGTACTGAGATATATCGTTAAAATTATTTTTCGCAACCATAAGAATGCAACTATGTTAGTATGTATATTCCAGAACGTCCTGTATCCAGAATATTTCTTGCCAATAGCTGAAAAAAACATTATCCGTCGTCGGTTTCTTGTGCATATCCCAAAAATAATGGTAACTTTCTATTAATCGATCGGATTTTGTTATTTTTTCAATCACTGAAACTTCCCCAAAATTATTGCTCTTGAAATTATTGAACTTTTGTTTTTCCTGAGAACATAAAAAAACAGCGCTCGACCGTCGAATAACGTACTTCGTACGCCAGGGCTCAGCACGCAACTTCTGTTCAGACTCCTCGAACGAAGCCAAAAAGCCGCTTCAGACGATAATATTCGACGTCCCATTGGTCGAGATCTTCCTGCCCACGCTAATTTGGTCAGTGGAAAGCGTATCCTACATAGCGAAAATTGTCTCTGAAAACCATACCTACGGGTCTTTGTTTTCGCTTCCTGGCATAAACAAACTTTCCGATAGCTTTATACAAAGTAGCAATAGCTTACATTTAACGATTCGACCGAGTATATGAACCGAAGTTTGATCCGTTTGCACGTCTCGACAGCGGGTGCATAACTTCAGTGAACATTTGAATTTATTTCTAGAGCAGTTTCCACTAAAATGTCTCTCATTTCGTTCAATGGTTACAAGAAAAATTCAACTCCAAAATTCTAAATGAATTTCGGTATTCAGTACTTTCTATCTTAAACAACTCAGAGTCCTTGTTTTTCATTGAATGAAGATCAACTTTTGTTAATGCGTATTTCACGTCTTAAATAAATATGAATCTTCATTTTCTTCAAGGTTCCTAGTTCATTGAAAATTCATAGGTAAAATTCGAGGGCGAATAGATTCAGATTCACTTTAAAGTATGAAATACATAACAATTACAGATTGTTACACCTCATCTGACTGGTGACTGAAAGATCATTTTTGATATTTTGTTGAACATTCGTTAAATTTTTCAAAGGAAGTCAACACACGCAGGGGATCGTTATACCTATCATCCGCAGCCACTGTGAAATATTAATAATCAGAATATATTGAAAGGAAAATCAATTCAAAATTTGCCAACCAGATCATGTTTATCTCACATAATCCTAGTCAATCCAGTAGCACTGATTGAATTCGGAGAAGCTATATCAATTCCAAATTCCCTGCAATTTCCGCTGATTGCGATTTTATACTATGGTTTTGCGAGGGATCAGAGAAAGAAAAAAACAATTCGGTTAATCGGGATGAAACGGAAGGCATTTTGGGTTCGAAAATCCGAAATCCATTTTCATTTTGTTCTGTGGGGAGTTAGTCCACTTATATGCAGGGTGTCCCAGGACTTCTTCTTCCTTTTTCGGGAATCTATAGTTGGGGTCAAAATATCACCAGTACTTCATATAACTTTTTTTTTCTGATATCCTCCGTTACTGAGTTACGGGCCCTCGAAGATACAAAATGAAAAAAAAGAGTCTGTCATGAATTTTCAAGTTAATATTGGAAATCAACCAGATTTTGGTGATTGATGGAATAAATGAATTCCTTCGATGGTCCACACCTCAGTTAATTCATATAAACCAAGGAACTTACCCAATATTTATTCATTATATAAACGCAAAACTTGTATATTCATTCACCTAGTGAAAAATAATATTGAAAATTCAAATTTAGTTTTTCGTGTTAATAGTGATTAACACAATCATTCAACCAGACATTCAAACAATCTTACATCAAAAATAATAAAAACGAATATTGGTCAACAGTCAATTTTTTACACTGGCATGAAATTTTATAATGATTTACCGAATTCTCTGCTTATTCATTGCTTATTTCAGTTCATTGCTTATTCAATATTCTTAGTGGTATAGTGGTATAGAACTCTATAATGTTTGCCGTATTTCTAAAAGTTATGGAAAATATAATTTAAAATATTTTGGAACTACAAACCATCTAATTTCACTACTCATTCGATATGTTTATGTAATTTATTTTCCTTCGTTGAAAAAAAAGCATTATAATATATATATATATATATATATATATATATATATATATTTATATATATATATATATATATATTTATATATATATATATATTTTCTTCAATTTCTTGGAATAAAGGTCTGATTCAGTCTATTCATATATTTTCTCTTAACTACGTGTCGACATGGTATTTGTCATCTTCAAATACCATGTTTGACAAATACCATGTCGAAACGTAGTTGAGATAAATTATATGGATAGACTGAATCATACCTTTATTCAAAGAATTTGAAGAAAAAATATATATACATATATATATATATATATATATATATATATATATATACAGGGTGTAACTGAATAAGTGTAAAACATTCAAGGAGGTGATTCCTCATCGAAAAAAAGATAGGATCTTTCATATAAAGAAACTTCATTGGAGCATCCCTTGTTAAGATACAGCCCCTTAAAGGGGGTACATAGAATTTGTATAACAATTTTTTTCACAAGCACTGAAAAAGTTACAATATTGAAATTAACCTGACGTTTTGTACTACCAAAAGACACTTAGCCAGTAATTTATTTGGTTTACCCATGGTTGTAAGGGGTGAAAAACGCAACCCTAAAATTTATTTCCAATGTAACTTTTTGTCTTATTATTTGTTTACCATTTAAAATTTATTTCCGATAG
Source organism: Gonioctena quinquepunctata (assembly GCA_018342105.1). Taxonomy (NCBI): domain Eukaryota; kingdom Metazoa; phylum Arthropoda; class Insecta; order Coleoptera; family Chrysomelidae; genus Gonioctena; species Gonioctena quinquepunctata. The sequence goes on along the minus strand of JAFIRS010003765.1, from coordinate 92,989 downwards.
CCTGTTTCATTCTAAACAAAAATGTCTCCTGGGTTTTCCCAAAATAAACCAGTAAGCAGCAAAACATTATTTTACGAACAACTACAGAGATACATCGTCATAAATGCGAAAATACGAAACTAATCTATCTAGTAGGTCGCTATTAGCGATAGTGACAATTAAATTGGTATGACGCTGTCAGTTTGGGAATTTTCGAAATTGAATTAATACTAATTGTGTGTTGTTGTTCTGTTCTTAATTTGTTACTTTAATAATTCACTTGTTAATAAAATGGCATACACAAATGAGGAAATGGCTGATATGCATTACGTTTACGGTCTGTCGCAGGGGAATGGGTTAGAAGCTTCTAGAAGATATGCTGAAATGTATCCTTCACATAGAATATTTGCTCGACTTCATCAACGATTACGAGAATATGGTTCATTCGACAAAAGAACGCAGGATTGTGGTCGCCATCGAGAAATACGAACACCACAGCTTGAGGAAGCAGTACTTAATTTGATTGAAGAACAACCTACTACCAGTACTAGAAAGATTGCTTTCCAGCTAAATGTTGATCATATGACGGTATTTCGAATTTTAAAGGAACAACTCTTATACCCTTACCATCTGCAACGAGTACAGGCACTGTTACCGCGAGACTTTCGAACCGTCTTGAATTTTGCAATTGGATGCTGGAAATGATTAGAAGAAATTGTGACTTTCTGAAGACGATAGAATTCACAGACGAATGTAGTTTTCTCGGGACAAGATTATTAATTTTCATAATTACCACATATGGGCTGATGAAAACCCTCACGCTATTGTCGAAACTAGCCATCAAGAACAGTTTCTCTTAACGTGTGGCTCGGAGTTATTGGGGATGATTTAATTGGGCCTCATTTTCTACCTCCTCGATTAAATGGTGAGGCATACGTTCAATTTTTAAGAGAAGTGCATCCAGTTCTGCTGGAGGAAGTTCCTTTGGGCGTCAGAAGGGGATATGTTTTTATGCATGATGGGGCTCCCGCCCATTTTAGTCAAGTAGCACGTCAGCATTTAACTGAAACATATGCAAATCAGTGGATAGGTCGAGGAGGACCACATAAATGGCCCGCTCGATCCCCGGATCTCAATCCTCTCGATTTCTCTATTTGGGGCCATTCACAGCATTTGGTATATCGTACTCCTGTTCGCGATGTAGAGGACTTAAGAAACCGCATCATCGATGCATGCAGGGTAATCAGAGAGACTCCAGGAATATTTGAGCGAATACGTGGCTCAATGCGCCGACGTCTAGACGCATGCGTAATGTTTGAAGGTAGACATATTGAACATTCACTATGATTTCTACATGTTGTGTGTTTTGTTATTAATAACTTAGTTTTGTTTATTACCCTTTAATCGTTTAATGCAGGTACTAACTACAAAATAACAATAAATCCAGTTCGCATTTATGACGATGTATCTCTGTAGTTGTTCGTAAAATAATGTTTTGCTGCTTACTGGTTTATTTTGGGCAAAAAACCCAAGAGACATTTTTGTTTAGAATGAAACAGGCTATTGGAAATAAATTTTTAAATGGTAAACAAATAATAAGACAAAAAGTTACATTGGAAATAAATTTTAGGGGTTGCGTTTTTCACCCCTTACAACCATGGGGTAAACCAAATAAATTACTGGCTAAGTGTTTTTTTGGTAGTACAAAACGTCAGGTTAATTTCAATATTGTAACTTTTTCAGTGCTTGTGAAAAAAATTGTTATACAAATTTTAGGTACCCCCTTTAAGGGGCTGTATCTTAACAAGGGATGCTCCAATGAAGTTTCTTTATATGAAAGATCCTATCTTTTTTTCGATGAGGAATCACCTCCTTAAATGTTTTACACTTATTCAGTTACACCCTGTATGTATATGCTAGTCGTATCGATGGTAGGTAAGATGTGGATTATTTGAATCTCCAACTGTCCACGGTCGTACCAATGGTCTGGCTAATTGTAACGGACTTGAAGCTCAGAGGTTGTACGCGCTAGGATTTCCTAATCGTCGGCTTCCCAACTATAGAACTCCTATAAATTTTCATCGGCACCTTCGGGAATATGGCAGATATCAGACTCCAAGGCACGATGCTGGCAGACGACGACAAGCACGCAACCCAGTAGGAGATGAAGAGATTTCAAATGTTATCGACGAAAATCCTGGTAAGAGTACTCGGCAAATAGCACGGGATTTGAATGTTTCCCATTCAACTGTCTGGGGGGTTTTACACGGAAACATGCTATACCCATATCCAGTATCCAGCGCGTCCAAGATTTGCTTCCGCAAGATCATCCACGGCGCTTTCAGTTGTTTCGATGGATACTGCGCAACTGTACTAGGGATCCTGCATATTTATCTCGTATCATTTTTACCGCCGAAGCTCACTCCACACGCGACGGGGTAGTGAATTACCTCAACGTTCATATTTGGGCACTAGAAAATCCACACATTATCAGACAATCTCGACACCAGGAACAGTTCAGCGTAAACATATGGGCAGGAATAGTGGGAGATACTTCAATTGGTCCTTTCCTTTTACCGCAAATTTCAAATGGTGCCACATATTTAAACTTCCTACAGAACGAATTGCCTGCAATAGTGAAGGACGTACCTTTACAAGTTCGTCAACAAATGTGGTTTATTCACGATGGGGCTCCCCTCATTTTCGAGTCATTGACCGCGATTATGTAGATACAGTGTTTCCCAATCGGTGGATTGACAGAGCAGGTCCAATTGATTGGCCCGCACGGTCCCCGGATTGCAACCCGCTGGACTTATTCTTATGGTGACATGTAAAGGGCCTAGTTCATGGTGCAGAACCAGTGCCTTCCATCGAAGTTCTTACTGAACGAATTATGGATGCCTTCCACACCGTAAGAAACACTCCCGGAATTTTAGAACGCGTACGGCAGTCTTAGAAAAAGAGTGGAAGGTTGTATCGCAGAAGGAGGTATGTTAGGTTTCTTATTTTTTAGGTTTTTAGGTTCAAGAACACTTATAATTCAGATTAGAAAGCAAATAAGTAGCGTTTTTCGTTTTCATTGTGATAATACGTTCCCTTCTTTTGTTATAAATTATAATGTGGGGAATTACAAAAAATTATTTTACTTTTTTTCTCGATAACGGTCGCAGATGCGTGAAAATTACATGTAACAAAAAAAGTTGTTGACAAAACAAAGAAATAACTGCATATGTTAGAATCCACCAGCGGCGCACTACAAAAAAGTTTATGGGGCGAAAAAGGGCTTGACCCCTGAAAAAATATCTCCCTGTAGATTCTCACATTCACTTGACATACTGGATGACGTAAACCCTGAAACGTAACTCATGTTTCAAATTCGATCTCAATATCGCAAAAACTGAAAGAGCTATTAAGAAAAACATAAAAAAATCTTTAAATTGGATCTGTAGATCGCTAACGAAGCGTTTGAGGGTACAAGTTTATGGAAAAAAAGTCTAATTTCGACCAGAAGAATACTGTTGATTTTCATTCCTCTGGCAGGGATTCATCCAATTACTCATTCAAGTTCATGAAATAACGAATCACAAAAAATTCGGACGGAGAAAGGCCAACAAATCCAATCAGTTTGTGCGGAAAAGATAGGCAATCTTGTACGTGATCAGATTGAATGTCATCTCGATCAATAACGTGTTTCATTTGATAGTATCTAAAATGAGCCTAATCTCATATTATAGATATAAGATGGTCACGTTTTTCTATATCGGCGTTTCCAGTGAAGTGTCTCTCTCGCATCTTTTTTGTGTTATTCTCGGAGACTTTCTAGCATGTACATAAGATTTATAGATCAATTTTTCTGGAACAAAATTTGATTAATTTGAATTAGTGATATCTGTACAACTTGCACACAGAATAATAATTATGATTCATTCAATAACAGTTGAATGAACCGCTCCAAAAGGGATCATCAACCGTGGCATGGAAGGATAAAAATAAAGTTATTTTTTTGAAAAAAAATTACTCTTATTTCTGATTTTATTATACAGGGTGTAAGTGAATAAGTGCGACAAACTTCAGGGGGTGATTCTGCATGAAAAAATAATGAATATAATGAATATAACTTTTGTCCGCAAATGCTTCCGTTTTCCGATACGGGGTGTTGAAGTTTTTCTTGAAAATTGACTTTTTAGTTATTCCTCTGAAACCGGTCGAGATATGCAGATTAAATTCGGTGAGTTTTAAGAGGTAGTTATTGCGCATTTTTTTACATGCAATTAATAATTTTATGTTCATCATTGACGCGCATACGGGTAATGATCAATTTTTGAATTCTTTGTTTAATTTGCGACAAAAAATCTCTCCTGTCTTTTTTTCGTATGGGGCACCGTTTTCATGCAAAAAAAATAAAACATATTAACGCGTATTTTTCATTTCTTTAATACATTATCGAAAACTATCTCATACAATAACATTAAACCAGAACGATAACAGAAAATAAATAGGCGCAAAGCTACAACAAATGTTCAAAATGACCTTACTTGGACGTGATACAAAATTCAACTCTTCGCCTCATTGATTGTCGTATACGCGCAAATATTCCTGGTGTATTTATTATTGTCTCACAGCCGTCTATAACTCGATTCCTCAGGTCTTCAATATTTTTGAAGGGACTGGAATGAACTAATGACTTGAGGAAACCCCGAATGCAAAAATCTAGAAGATTTAAATCCGAAGATCGAGCAGGCCAATGATCCGTACAATAATGCTAAAATGGACTGGTGCACCATCATGCATGAACCAGAATTGTTGTTTCAGCTGTATAGAAATTTCTTCAAGAAAAACAGGTAACCCTTCCTGCAGGAAATTGAGGTGAGAGTCGCCTGTTAGTCGTTGTGGAAGGAAATATGGACCGATTAAAGGATCATCAAGTACCCCAAGCTGAAAATGAGCTTCAAAGATTCCATGTGGATTTTTCTCAGCCCAGAGGGTTAGAGTTAGGGAAATTTCGTATACACTGCCGTCCAAAATCTGCCTCGTCAGTAAACAAAACGCCATTTGAAAAATTAGGAATTTGAGCGATTTGATGAAGAATCAAATGGCAAAAAACTAGTCGCGGAAAGAGGTCTCTGGGTAGTAGAGCTTGCACTCGTTGAATATGAAACGGATACAATTGCTGTTTTAAATACTGTGAAATTGCTACCATTCAGTATGTTGGCAATTTTTCGAGTACTCGTTTCAGGTGCCTCCGCAATTAACTCGAGAACTGCTTCTTCTAGTTGCACAGTTCGTACTTCTCGATGGCGCCCGCAATCAGCCGTTTGTTTCTTAAATGTACCATTTTCGCGCAAACGTTGGTAAAGACGTGCAAATATTGTGTGATGGGGTACCCTACGTCCTGGATACAACTCAGCATACAATCGTCGAGCTTGCCGACCATTTCCATTACTTCGACAATAGACAAAATGTATGTCTGACAATTCCGCATTTGTATAATTTTCCATTCTTTTCGATAAAAGAAAAATTTATGACTTATTATCATCAATGTTATACCAAACTGGAAGCTTGAAATGGAGAAACGCTAATTTGACAGTAGCCTACTAGATAATGTATTAAAGTAATGACAAATACGCGTTGAGATGCTTTATTTTTTTGCATAAAAACGGCGCCCCATACGATAAAAAGGCAAGAGAAGTTTTTATTTGGAATATCTCAGTGGCGTACCATTTTTTTTCTTTGAAAAATTGAGATCATTACCCGTATGCGCGCCAATGATAAACATAAAGTTTTTAATTACAAGTCAAAAAATGCTCAATGACAACGTCTTGAGACTCACCTGATTTCATCTGCATATCTCGACCGGTTTCAGAGCAATAAATAAATAGTCAGTTTTTAAGACAAATTTTAACACCCCGTATCTCGGAAAACGAAGCATTTGCGGACAAAAGTTATATAGCAAACTCTCATTATTTTTCCATGCAGAATCACCCCCTGAAGTTTGTCGCACTTATTCACTAACACCCTGTATATCCTAGTCACACGGCAGTGTATCAGCAAAGTTCAGCAACGCACTGGTAGTGTGTATATTACAGAAAACCACAAAGTCACTTTCGGGCCCCCCAGAACTCAAAAACTGTCTCTACACCCTTGCAAGGTTGCATGTCTGAGGAGGCTATCCTGAACACCCAGAATTCACCAAGATTATAGTTCTTGGGTTATTGAGGTTTAAAAAGTGCTATTCTTATCACTCACTTATAAAAAATCTAGACCACTTCTAGGTGACTTAAAAACTTGTAAAGAAACATACCACAGTTCCTTCACTTATCAGTGCATCTTGTATTCCATTTCTCAGTTGGCATAGTGAAGTCTCCGTAGATTTGATCACTTGTTGAGCATACTAACCTGGGTGCAGTGGCACTTATTTCAATATTTCTCTTCTGATATAATATCCACAACATTTTGATTGTTTGATTGGTCTTAGGATTTGGGATGTGCCTTATCTTTCTTCCGTGTTTTTGCTATGAAGACGACCCTATCCCTCCATTGTTTAGATACTTCTGCCTGGAGATTTGAAGTAAGCACGGGGGTATGTTTCAACACTTTTTGGTCCATTGATAATGGAACACAAGCATTGTAATCAGTTATTACGTTTTGAGGATCTATCGGAACAATCCTAGGATTTGGCCGTTGAATTCAGTTACTCCGTCTACGTGTGCCTCATCAACTTGATAAAGGCGTTCCACAGATGAGAGCGACTTGATATACTGAGGTAAAAACGTATTCCACCCTCAAATGTAAACATCACTAGAATCCAAGCAAAGAGAAAACGACAAGAATCAGGATGAACTATCAAACAGGAGAATACCAATACTGAAAGAAATAAGTCGAGAGGTTATCCTCAGCACATTCCTCTTGAACCATGTTGGGGATGAAATGATCGGGGAAATGCCTATTCCAACGATGGAAACTATTATACAGGGTGAGTGAGAATAAGACCGAGAAACTCCGACTACAGATTCCTAACCTAATTTCGAACTGAAACGTTGCTATCAAGATATGACCTAAAATGCATCCCCTCTGTAATACAGGGTGTCGAATGTACGAAAAAAATTTAGATTTAGATTGTTTTCTCTAATACTCTTGAAGGAAAAAACTTCAAACTTGGTACATTATTCAAGGTTTATCAACGTGCTAATTTGAAGTTATAATTTTTCATTTTCCTACACCAATTGAGCGTTTGACATCAGTTCAGCTCATCGATAATCAACCTAAAAGTAATGACATTCCATGAGCCTAAAAGTGGAGGTTTCTGAGATACTTGAGAAAAACTGAAATGTCTTCAATAGAGACATAATTTCCTATGTGAAATAATCGCATATTGCTAATTTCTTACCATATCGGAATATGTGTGAACCTCCTGAACATTTTTGAATGTTGGGAAAATCGGAAACATAGTACGGGTAAGTCAGAATGAGACCGAAAACTTCATTTTTTCATTCATCATATTATTTGATCGAATCGATGTCGTGGATTCACTGATATGTTACCATACTTTCTTGCATATGATTGTTTTGACAGATCAACTGACAAACAAACCCAATCTCAAATTCATAATACTTCACTTAGATAAGAGTTAAGGTCTGAAATAACTTTTGCGAAAAACTGAAGATAAGTACTCTCTATACAGTGCTTCTCAAAAGTCCCCTTCCCCCCTCTTATTTTTGGAACGAATATACATAAACAAGTGAAATTTGGAAACTGAATATTAAAGGTTGTAAGCTTCCCTACTAGTGATGATAGATGACGAAATCGTCAAAGATGACGTCACAAGGCCATTGTGACCAATAATTCCAAATGGAACCCTACGGCAAGCGATACCTCTTTTAAAAGGTATCAAAAAAACCTATTCAATGATACTAATTTTGTTTGTGTTTATGGCAGTTTTGGCAACTCGCTTTTAAAAAACGCAAAGCTGTGATGAATCAAATCAGTTCAATACTAAAATTCCAAATTCAAGCTCCGCCTTTGGATAGTTGTCAAATAAGCTGACGTTTTTGCTAGTCTCCCTAATTCGACGTTTTTGTAATTGCCAAGTTTTTGTACATTTGATGATTTGTGTATTGTTGATCGAACGTTCAACTGTTTCAGCAGCTTTTGGTACTTTTAATATTTTTGTACATTTTGATAATTTGTTGTGTTGTGAGCCGAACGTATGAGTGCTTCAAGAAGCGAAATGGTACGTGCTTCAGGTGATAAAGTAGCAGCGATCCTAATTCTTGGTGAAACTGGACAAAATATTCAGCAGAACGCATTTTTAAAGAGAGGTTTCCCGATCGCCCCGTTTCGAGGACTCATTTGAGGGAGCTTCTTCGTCAGTTTGAAACAACGGGTAGTATTAATGATGCGAAACGATCTGTCAGACCACAAATTTCTGATGAGAAAAAAATGGATATACTGGCAGAAGTAATAGTTAATCCTACTCCTTCAACAACTCACGTTGCATCTACCTGTGTAGTCAGTCGAAGTACAGTACACAGGGTGTTGAAAAATCCTTGAAATTTTGGAGGATAATCCAGATGAATTCGGCAATTTGGAAATAATATTCCAACAGGATGGTGCTCCTCCACACTATCACGGTGCACTAAGATGGTATTTGGATGAGGAGTATCGTGGTAGATGGATTGGACGACGAGGTTCAACGGAATGGCCAGCTCGATCACCGGACCTCACACTTCTGGGGGTACCTTGAATCGAAGGTTTACGCCACTGAACCTGACAATATTGACGTTTTAAAACAACGTATTGTTGCAGAATGTGAGGCTGTTTCCGCAGACACATTTGCAAAAGTACGAGAAGAGTTTAAAAATAGGATATATCACTGTCAGGAAGTAAATGGAGGTCAGTTCGAGCAATTTCTTCAAGTAGATACTGATTTTGAAATCTGTAATTATTATCATACTGAATGGAATTTAAATTTTAAAGTTTACTAATGAGCCATTGAAACTGCCATACACACAAACAAAATTAATATCATTGAATAGGTTTTTTCGATACGTTTTGAAAGAGGTGTCGCTTGCTGTAGGTTTCCATTCAAAATTATTGGTCACAATGGCCTTGTGACGTCATCTTTGACGATTTCATCATCTATCATCACTAGTAGGGAAGTTTACAACCTTCAATATTCAGTTTCCAAATTTCACTTGTTTATGTATAATCGTTCCAAAAATAAGAGGGGGAGAGGGGACTTTTGAGAAGCACTATATGTTTTGAAGTTTCATCATCAAAGCCATTTCTGATTGGATTATCTGGGAAAATATTATTCAATCAATATGTTTTTGATGAAGAAAAACAATTTATGGTCCATGCATAACCAATCTTGGTTATAATCGGCTACAGCGAATACAGAATATATGTGTTAGCTTACTTTATAACCTGAAAAAAACCAACACGTATCAGCCAAAAAACTCGCGTTTTTAGTAGTTGTATTCTATTCTCGAAAGTGATTAAATCTAAATCTCCTACATACCTATATCAAAAAATTAAAATTAGAACTGATGTCCACAACCTGAACATCAGAAATGAAGAAAGTAATTGAAAAAATCAAAAGACCCGACTTCGGTCAAAAGTGTAAAAAAAATGGAAATAAGATGACCAGAATATATTGTCAGAAAATTATGTTTTAAGAGGTTGACTATTAAACTTAATACTGTAAACAATCTCACGCACTCGGAGGCATCTTCTTTGATATAACAATGAAGATATATTATGGCCTCCGACTGCGTGAGATTGTTTGAATCAACTTTTTTCATTTGACACTTTTTAGTTAGGATTATGAGACGGTAAATTTTTTGTGGGTGATTGACTATTATAACTAAGACGAATTTGATCTCTAACGTGTTGCAATCGTTTCTGTCGCGATGTCGGAGACTGAGTTTCGTTTCGTATTTTAAATTTACGAGAGAGATTTGCCCACGACCGACGACCCAAGTAGCACACAGAGGTCATAATTCGGTTGTACAGACGTCTACTAGACCTTTCGCAAAAGTCCATGACTTATGTCTTGTAATATGCTAAGACGTCGCTATGGATGCCAATACGACAAGAAGGCACACTCTTGCGACGTCATATCGACGTTATGAAGTAGTGATAATGACTTGCCAATAAAGACTTATATAAGCCAGTCGCAAAAGGGTCGTTCTGTGGTCTTAGTGTAGTCATTATATCATGATGCATGAAGGTCATAATCTTTCTAATATAGTATTACAATATGTATACCATATCAAAAGATTTTATATAATATCAATATAATATATGAGTCAGGCTTCCTTTACATGTTCATGATACTTTGTGACCGTGATAGTTATCGAGATAAAAATGATTTTCATTGATGTGTCTTCAAGAATTTTCTGAAACTCAGTACCAGGCCATTTTTACGATCACAATTCAATTCTACTCACTTATAATTCATGCGCCTCGAAAATGAAGAGAGATAAATGTTTATTTTCATTTCAGAAAAAATAAATTTCATCAATTTTTCTCATTAATCGTTGAAATATGTAGACCATATTACGAAAGATACTTGATTAGCACATCTCAAATGATTTTTAAATTGATATAACACCCAGGGTCCCTTATTTTTTATTTTAAATATTTTTGTTCGAATATGGCGCTGTGACCACAAGTAGCAAGTTTTGTTGTGCTAACGTCGTAACGCTATCAAAACAGAAAAAGATATATACTGAGTGCATGAGCATTCCGCTAGTTTGGCCTATTGGAAAACGCTAAAAATAACTGACATTTACAAAAGAGGTTATGTTGATGTTGAACAGTTATATTTAAATATTTTTTATTTATCACTCGAAGTGCACATACATATTATTTATGTCTTTCCTTGTTGTGATAACAATTGAAGGAACTGGATGAACTTCATTTTTTTGAAGTGGCTCGATAGACTGATTAATTATTTCAGATGTTAATTTTGGGGTAGGAACTCATCCTTCCTCTTTATATCTTCCTATCCGCTCCAGTTCTTTTGTAAGGCAGATTGGATTTTTGTTTTGGCATTTTAATCATTCATGCGCAACTGAATATTCTACATACATAACACAATATACCTATTCAACAAAAATAACATAACCAACGAAAATGATCTAACCTAGACATATAATGTAATCAGTACGACCAAAGTTCATCAGTTGATAAAACTACATTACATGAGTACAATATGTAGTCGTAGAAACGTTCCAAAAATATATTCATTAGAACCACATATGTTCATTGTCATAATAACCCCACAGCAACTGCTCTTAAGTTCTACTTAACGACACATACAATTCATTTACATACAAACCACAGTACAACTTCATCTCGAAAATTATTTATTGTACTCTCTGAAGGTTATAAAACGCACATTAACTTTTTGGTTTCAAAACATAGGAATACGTGGTCTTTAAGACGGTATAAGAAGTCATTACGTTGATTTTATGACTCTGTGCTCTTTGGGGACGTTTTCGAGCTCGTAACGTTGTGAGTTATATAATACTCAGGTATACATCAAATAGATACAAACTTCCACCATGTGTACTGAATCATACACCTGCAAAGTACATGAACGATTTCACCAATAACAAATGAATATACTACAACAACAAAGTAGATGGATAATTCACTCACTAACAAGATACAGTCAAACTCGGTTATAACAAACTACCGAGGAAATATTGTTCAATCAAGATTTGTTAGATACATGGCGTAGTGTTAGTACATGTTCAACTGCATTGTACCAATATATCTACTACAAAAGCATGCAGGAAGGCTATTATATTGTCGGTAAGCTGAAAATAATTAGAAAATTTGACAGAGGGTGCGGAAATGCACAAATTTGTCGGGATTATGGTCTCAAAAAATGGATAGTGTCGTCAATTTACGCGAAAGAAAAGCTACCAGAATGCATGACCTGCATATTTTCTTCATAGGGAACACCCTTTATAACGAACCACGTCTAGTTATTACGCGGTTTGTTATAGCCGAGTTTGACTGTTTTTAATTGAGTTTCTATTGAAATATTTGAGTGATAGTGTAATGAATGTGTAACGAAATAATAACTGAAACTAAAATGAACCAACTAACGAGCAAATTATTTCACAATATGGCGTCTGGTTGTGGCCATATAGAATTTTGTCACAATATGGCGTCTGATGGTCGCCATGTTGAATTTTGATTATAAATGTCATCTTTTTATCAACACTATGGCTATGGCTCTGGCGATATAGAATTGTGTCACAATATGGCGTCTGGTTGTCGCCATATTGAATTTTGATTATCACTGTCATGTCTCCAGTGACACTCGCAAGATTTGAACAATTCAATTGACGTAAGAATAATCAAAAGCGGCCCACGCGTTTGGTCTCTACAGCGTCACGAAGGAACAAACATACAACATGATAAACACATTACCCTCTGTCGCGCAGTCGGGTGAAAACAATTCCTTGACTGATCCAATTCACAAATTAACCTCCTTCCAAAGGTCTTCGTCCTATGTATTTCCGACCATCATGCCCAAGATGTTCAACTGCCAGATGATTCCAGGATCCAGAAACTCAAAACTCCAAATAACTTCCGTAGGAGATTCACGGATCTTAACAATAATCAGTTCAAACACCTCCTGAAAAATTTTACCCCATCCGATTTCAAATCTCCACACATTGATCGAAACTTTGAATTATCCTGGCATCATTTTACCTTTGCTTTCAATGCATTTTTTCCAAAACTTTTAGAAAAACCCCCTGCCACAAAACACAATAATGCCTGGTATAATAAAGAACTAAAGACGGAATCAGAAAATTCAAAGCATCTAAGCAACTTGCGCAAGACACATCCAACAAACGATGAACTACAGATTGAGTACAGAACGGCCAAAAGAAATGTTAATCAAAATATTGTCATTGCAGAACAACACTACTTCGCATGTCTGATAAACTCATCCACTAATAGAAGTAAAACAATCTGGTCAATAGTAAACTCAAGACTGAACAGGAAAAAACAACAAACCGACATTCCACTGAAACATCAGGATCAATTAATAACTGACGGCGTTGAAGTTGCAAACATTTTTGGCAGATTTTTTGTTGATATTGTTAATGATCAGTTACAATCTCATTTTGGAAACAATTTATCTGAAATGTGTACAACTTCCAAGCGCCTGGTAATCATTTCATTTGTTTTTCAACCATTCTCCTCAACCGAAATAGAAGAGATTATAGCTGCAATGAAAAATAAAAAATCAACGGGCATAGATGAGGTGCCGGTATCCCTTCTGAAAAAGTGCTCCGCTGTTATCGCACCCTTGTTGGCTGAGATACTAAACATCTCACTCGAATTGGGTCAGTTTCCTTCTAGACTGAAACTGTATGTAGTTTCACCTATACACAAGAAAGACGATCGGCTCTCAATGCTCAACTACAGACCCATCGTCTTACTCAGTATATTTTCAGAAGTCGTGGAGAAGGGCATTTGCAAAAGAGTCAATAGTTTTCTTATAAAATACAATAAACTGAACCAAAACCAGCACGGATTCAGAGAAAACTACTCAACCGAACGGCAACAACATCTTTTGTACAACTTATCAATGACAAGATGGATAGAAATGAATTTATTGTTGGACTGTTTTTTGACCTCTCGCGTGCCTTCGACAGCCTCAATTTCGATTTTATATTGTCAAAATTAACAGCAATTGGATTGCGAGGTGATATACTCGATTCGATCCAGTCATTCCTACAAGGGCGGAAACTCATTGTAAAGGTGAATAATGAAATTTCAGATGATTACCTGGTTAATTCGGGAATACCTCAAGGAAGTGTGCTACGTCCCCTGATTTTTCTATTGTTCATCAATGACCTACCTGACCACATAAGTTACGGTGAAGCCTTCATGTATGCAGACGACACATCTATAATCGTGTCTAGCATAGACGAAGATGAAGTGATATCTAAAACAAAAAAGGTCCTCCACGAGTTCGATGAATGGTGTCACAGAAGTCGCCTGATGATGAACTTCTCAAAGACAACACTACTCAGATTTCACAGACCCTCTGTAGATCCCATAATCACCCAAAATATCATATTTAGACAAAACACAGTTTGCTATTCAGTACCAAATGCAATTTCTCGGGCACGGTCCTAGATGAAACTCTCAGTTGGGACGAATGCATTAACAGCATTAGATCTAAACTAAATAAACAATACTTTGCCATAAACAACCTGAGAAGCTGCCTGAACGAAGATGGGCTAACCGCTGTTTATTATGCCCTCGTCTACTCGGCCATTAGTTACAACATCTTAGTCTATCGGCTAGCTACTTCCAGTAACAGAGTTTTTTTGGCACAAAAAAATATTAATCCGTTCTATGTTCAGACTAGACTATCGTGAGTCCTGCCGAGAGATGTTCAGAACAAAGCAATTATTAACTTTCACAGGTATTTATTTAAATAAACTATTAACATATATTTACAAGAATAAAAATAACTTTGAACTTAATAGCGATATCCATGGCTACCAAACAAGACAAAAAAATCAATTCAGATTGCGAAAGGTGAGATACTCAAGTTATAAAAAATCACCAGACTACGCTGGTATGCAGTACTTCAACATTTCACCAAACAATTTGAAAAATATAACAAGCCTGGCCAGATTCAAAAATAGTCTTAAGTCGTTTCTGATCACGAATACATTCCATAATATTCAGGAGTTTTCCTCTCTCTGCAATATGAACTGAGACGAGCTGACAAATTCTGTTTTATCCTGTGAAAATTCATGTATTTTAAACATTTACTATTTATTTGTAATGTCACGCTAACTTACACTCCTATGTCGTCCATTATAACATATTATTACTGTTGCAATGTTACTTTTCAATGGTATTTTCAATTTAATTTTTATGACTTGTCAATCCAATGTAAAATAGTGATTTTATGATCGATAAAACTGTCTGTCTGTCTGTCTATATCGTCTGTAGAGTTATAAATTCAGTATCCTCTGAACTCAGGAATCTTCCTATGGGTATTATGAAGAGGAAAATTGAAATAATACTTCTTGAGAACAAAATACATGTGAAGTTTGGAATATGAAGTTATTTGATTGTGAAAAATTATTTGTTTTGTATCAATAACTATAGTTGGTGTGTCTGTTGATTGTTGTACTCATCTTGTTTTTTTAGTTATTTTTTTTTGTAATTTATTTTTAAATTCTTCTTTTTTTTTCTATGTAAATTATTTATTTTGACAGATATAGCCTGTCAATCATAGCAGTAAATATATTAGAAATGTATTTGACTATTTTATGTACATGAATACATTTATAGCATGTCACTTCTGGGGGCCATGAGCTCATACTGAGTAAAATAAAATGAAACACATTAAAATCACCCAACAAAAGAAAATACAACAAATACACAAAACACTTGAAAGCCAGATCGTTGATTAGAGGAGAAATTAGTGAGTATGTTCATAAGTCTAGATTGAAGAATGTTGAAAATGTCCCAGAAACTCTGGGACTGAGTAGAAGCAATGCTGTAACAGGAATTGTTTAAGTTCTTCCTTGAATAAAGTCGAGTGAAAGGATTTCATATACGTTGGCAAAATGTTTCAGAGTCGGTATTCTAACGAGTTCCTCTGGGATACTGATAACCTGAACCGAGGGGTCCTTATTAAATCTGCATTTCTCATTCTATAGTTGTGAATTTGAGACTGAGTTACTAAATTCTTTGTTTGTTCGGATATTTCGACCAGATTCTGGAGAATATATATATATATATATATATATATATATATATATATATATATATATATATATATAGATTATCTTGAAATGAACAAATAAAGGCTGGCAGTGGTCTCGAAATTCACAGTTTGCAATAATTCTCAAGGTCATTTCTGTAGGCGGAAAATTTCTAAGGAATTTGAGGAGTTGCCCCATAAAATAGTACCATAAGTAAAATGTGGATGGAATAGTGCAAAATATATGCTCTTGAGTGTCTCTAAATCAATATGATGCTTCAGCTGACGTAATAGGAATAGTGAGCTCGAGAGTTCGTGCTTTAGTTGGTCAATATGACAGTTTATCGTCAATTATTAGTCCCAGTAGCTTGACTCTTTCGGTTTCAAGTTCAGAAGAGTTTATTGGAAAAATAATGTTATAAGTTTTACCATCATTTAATTGCAATTTATTTGTTTGGAAGTTTTACTTTATTTTGAATGTCTTGTGACAATATTTTCAATTGTTCCGTATCCTTGTGCGAACATAACAGCATTGTATCGTCAGCGAATAAAGTACATTTTTCCAGAGCTAAAAATTGTGATAGGTCTTTAATATAAATGATGAAAAGTAATGGCCCAAGGACAGATCCTTGCGGCACTCCATGCATATTCCTTTTTAGTTCTGATCTGCAGTTTCCCACTTCCACAGCCTGGAATCTGTTAGTGAGATATGATTTTATGGGAGTTAGTGCAACTCCTCCCACTCCATAGAAACTTAGTTTCTCAAGAAGAATGTCAATGGCCTTGGATAGATCACATAACCGATGACCAGTAGAGCTCGAGCAGTGGAGCAATTTTTGCGAAATCCATATTGGGAATCGTGAAAAAATCCAATAATTTCAAAATATTCATCCAGTCTTTTCTCAAGGACTTTCTCTAGAGTTTTTGAAAAAATGCAAATGATAGAAATTGTCCTTTTCAAAAGGGCCGTATTTGTATATGTATATTTTTCCAGTTGTGAAATGGCTCACTGAATAAATATATTAATATTATTAATATACAGTGCTTCTCAAAAGTCCCCTCCCCCCTCTTATTTTTGGAACGATTATACATAAACAAGTGAAATTTGTAAACTGAATATTAAAGGTTGTAAATTCCCTACTAGTGATGATAGATGACGAAATCGTCAAAGATGACGTCCAAGGCCACATTGTGACCAATAATTTGAATGGAACCCTACGGCAAGCGACACCTCTTTAAAAGGTATCGAAAACCTATTCAATGAAAAACTAATTTTGTTTGTGTTTATGGCAGTTTTGGAACGTTTTAAAACGCAAAGCTGTGATGAATTTAAAACAGTTAATCTCAAAAATTTCAAATTCAAGCCCCCCTGATAGTTGTCGAATAAGGTGACGTTTTTAGTCTCCAATTCGACGTTTTGTAATTGTCCATGTTTTGTACATTTAATACTTCTTTTATTGTTGATCGAACGTTCAACTGTTTCAACAGGGTTTGGTACTTTATTTTGTACATTTTAATGATTTGTTAAACTGTTGTGAGCCGAACGTTTGAGTGCTTTTAGAAGCGAAATGGTACGTGCTTTAGGTGATAAAGTAGCAGCGATCCTAATTCTTGGTGAAACTGGACAAAATATTCATGCAGCAGAACGCATTTTCAATGAGAGGTTTCCCGATCGCCCCGTTCCGAGAACTTATTTGAGGAAGCTTCTTCGTAAGTTTGAAACAACGGGTAGTATAATGATGCGAAACGATCTGGCAACCACAAAATTTTTGAGGAAAAAATTAATATACTGGCAGAATATTAGTTAATTACCTTAACAACTCACGTGCATCTACCTTGAAGTCAGTCGAAGTAAAGTACCAGGGTGTTGAAAAACAAATTTCATCCATACAAATTAAGAATGGTTCATCAACTCTCAGACGGACCCAACCGAAGACTGAATTTGTGAAAAATATGGAAACTAAAATTAATCAACACCAGACTAGGTCAAAACAATTCGTTTTAGTGACGAAAGTACTCCCTTTATCTAAATGGAAATGTAAATACAATAATGTGAGGTATTGAGTGACGAAAACCTCACCTGTTTCAGGAAACAATACCCAATTTCAGAAGGTGAATGTTTGGCAGGTATCCTGAAAACCACATCGTTGAACCTCTTCTTTTAAATACTAATTTAACTGGTGAGGTTTATCTATGTGCAAACGCAATAGAACCGTTAATCCTTGAAATTTTGGAAGATAATCCAGATGAATTCGGCAATTTGGAAATAAAATTCCAACAGGATGGTGCTCCTCCACACTATTACGGTGCAGTAAGACGGTATTTGGATGAGGAGTATCGTGGTAGATGGATTGGACGACGAGGTTCAACGGAATGGCAAGCTCGATCACCGGACCTTACACCTTTGGATTTTTTTCTGTCGGGGTACCTCAAATCGAAGGTTTACGCCACTGAACCTGACAATATTGACGTTTTAAAACAACGTATTGTTGCAGAATGTGAGGCTGTTTCCGCAGACACATTTGCAAAAGTACGAGAAGAGTTTAAAAGTAGGATATTTCACTGTCAGGAAGTGAATGGAGGTCACTTTGAGCAATTTCTTCAAGTAGATACTGATTCTCAAATCTGTAATTAATATCATACTGAATGGAGTTTGAATTTTAATGTTGACTAATGAGCCATTAGAACTGCCATAAACACAAACAAAATTAGTATCATTGAATAGGTTTTTTCGTTACCTTTTAAAAGAGGTGTCGCTTGCCGTAGGGTTCCATTTAAAAT
The DNA here is from genome assembly GCA_018342105.1 of Gonioctena quinquepunctata. Taxonomy (NCBI): domain Eukaryota; kingdom Metazoa; phylum Arthropoda; class Insecta; order Coleoptera; family Chrysomelidae; genus Gonioctena; species Gonioctena quinquepunctata. The sequence continues at coordinate 74,463 of JAFIRS010003765.1, read as the reverse complement.
TATTGGTCACAATGGCCTTGTGACGTCATCTTTGACGATTTCCTCATCTATCATCACTAGTAGGGAAGTTTACAACCTCTTATATTCAGTTTCCAAATTTCACCTGTTTATATATAATCGTTCCAAAAATAAAAGGGGGGAGGGGACTTTTGAGAAGCACTGTATACTACCAGGGTTTTTACTTTCAGAGCGTTCCTGGTAGAATTATAATAAAAATCTGTCGGTTTCATTATCAGTGTAGGCGCTATCAAATTCATTCGACGAATAATCGCCGGGTTGGCTGGACACCTGTTTGCTGAAGCAGAATGATTTCGCACTTTCATAATATTCCTCATTTGATGGCACAACCTCCGGCGATTCATTCATACAGAATGAGCTTGTTAAAATATTCAGCTTCAACTAAGCATGTAGCAAGAAGGTCGCTGTTTTAATTAATTATTCATGATAACACCTAGTCCCCAGCGAAAATTCCGGAATATGTTGGAGCACTCAAGTATTCTTTCAGTGGTAATATTTTCAGGGTGAAGCTGGATGCTTCCGAGTGCTAATAAAATAACTCCACACGTTTTGATCCAATCTCGTTATTATGTATAATTGAGTTCATCATGAAATTTTGTTCAACCATGCGAAGGAAAACTCGATTGAACGAGAAAATTTCATTCTGAAACAACCACAGTTTTCATTGGAAAATAAGTGTTATTATATGAAAGTGAGTGAAAGTCCTTTGAGCGTGATGGGAGGAAAATTCCAAGGTCGACTTTCAGAGTAACGTTTTCAAGCAAAAAATTATAATTGGCATTTCTCTATAGGTTAACAAAAAATATTTTTTTAATCAATAATTTTATTGTCTATTAAGTTAACAATTTAATATAAACAATTTGTGACACTCGGTTTATTATTTTCTTGGAAGTAAAAAAAATCCCAAAGACCTCCATATACTGGACTTCCTCTTTTTCTCTCGGAAATGTATAGATGGGGTCAAAATATCACCAGTACTTTCTATAACTTTTGTTCCTAAAAGCCTTCGTTACCAAGTTACGGGCCCTCAAAGTTACAAAATGAAAAATGTTTTTCTTTGATAACTTACAAAGAGAATATTCAAAATGATCTTAATTTTGGTGATTGACTAAACAAATGAATTCCTTCGATGAGCTTCCATGCAGGAGTCAGTTGTTTTGCTACAAAGTCAGGGAAGGGCTACCCCCGATAGTCCACACCCCAAAACTTTGAAATGACTGGGATTTGTCAATATGTTTTAACAAAGCAAGGTTACCTGGACAATTTCCTGGATAAAAGTACTCTTGTGGGAAATCGATCGAAGCATTTGATAAAAATGCATTTTTGTTCGACGACATCCAACCTGAGATGTCTATCATTATTCGAAAAGATTAATTTGTAATGAAAATAGAAATGGTAGGTACAATGTTCATCACGAATTTTTATCATGCACACACGTTTACCTTACAAAACTCATGGTGTTAATAATCAATTGCAAGTCTCAAGAGCAAACAGAAATGCAAAATCCGCTACAAAAACTGTTCGATATGACCCCCGTCTCTCTCAATACATTTTCTTAGTCGGCGCAAGTATATATATAAGTATATATATATATATATATATATATATATATATATATATATATATATATATATATATATATATATAAATGCCTCGAGGACCTTCTATTCATCAAGCCCCTTTTCGTCGAAAGGAATTTCAATAGAGGACTGGGGTAAGCATACTCGAGTCCTTTGCTTTCTAGGATTCATGGGAAAGTGAACAGAAAAAACGTTTCGAATTGGAAGTTGTTTCATTGATACAAATATTACACGTTTCCGATATAGCTGTGTCTGGGTGGTTGAAGGAGAGACGTCTTTCCTTGTGTTGAACCATTCGTGGGTTTGATGATTCCACCATTAACCGTCACCAGGGTAGTTGTGGTGATATCAGAAGCACATGATTCTCTCTTATGGTAGATGTTGGTCGGTTGGCTATATAATCTGCAAAAAGTTATTTGTTTTGAAATATTTTACATGTTCTCCATAAATTTTTTATGGGGTTTGGTGGGAACTAGAAGGCGAGTAGGGTTGTTCTTCGACTCCATTAATACAATTCCGCTTCAATTAAATTCAGAACAGAAATTAAAACAGATAATTCGTGGAAGATTTCAGACTAGAAAAATCAGTAATGGACATAATTTTTCAATATACCATAAACCTTCATATACAGACATCACAAAACACAGTACCATACTCGAACCATACAATATGAACTTTCAAAAAAATTGATAAAATTTTCAAAAAATGTGTTGCAAAATTAAAAAAAAAAAATTTCGAAGATTTGTCGAAAATGTGATGATTTCTTTCAATTGTTGGAAACACACCCATGCCACGTTGCCCCTGTGGCATGGGTGAATTTTTCTAATATTTGTCGAAAATTTTCAAAAAATTGTCGCACACATCAGGAAAACACTGTGAATGAAAAGTGAAATTAACATTTTTTAAAAGGAAAAAAAAAATTTTAAAAAATTTTAAAAATTTTTTAAACGCTCGAAAGTAAAAATAAATTGCTTCGTATTACGACGTAGGTTATTCCGTGAGTTATAGATTCAAGAGCTTGTCGCGCAAAGTTTTCAGTTTGGATAGAAAAACGACAAGCTTTTGGATCTATTATTCACGGAATAACCAACGCACATCCAAGGCAATCATTTTTAACTTCTCAGCGCATGTGAATGAAAGCAGAAGCTTGTCTTTAAAAAGTTTTTTTTTATCATCATTTTATTTTGTGTTTCGGTAAGTACTTAATCTATGCATTTTTGTTGATGCATCGTCATTATGAAGCATTTTTCCTCTGAGTTCTGAGCTATCTAGTTCTTCAATGAGGAGATCATCTGAAGATCAACTCGTCCGCCTTCCTGGAACTGCCATCCTCAATTTATGAATGCTGACAAAAAATCAATAATTTCGAACTGAATTCATAATCTCCGACCCCAAAAACCACAACATTCCAACTTTGAATAGAAACGGTCCATTATCACACTTGTCCACCATCTTGAAGCCGCCATCTTAAATTTTAAAATTTTGACAAAAAACTTATAATCTCCGACCTCAAAAACCTACACTTACCAATTTGATTTTATGAATTTTGACAAAAAAATCATAAACTTCAACCTCAAGAACCCTCACATACCAATTTTGAATCGAATCGAACCATAGTTACAAAACTCGTCCACCATGTTGGAGCCGCAATCTTAAATTTGTGAATTTTGAATGAAAATTCATATTTTCCGACCCCGAAGACCCCCACATACCCACCAATTTTGAATAGAATCGCACCATAATCACAGAGATCGTCGACCATCTTAAAGCCGCCCTTTTGGTTTTTTCTGTAACAAATTACAATTCCATAATGCATTATAACGGAAACTATTAACAACTGCCAAATTTAAATTGAATCGGGCAACTAGAAGTGGTTAAATTCAACATCAAGATTAGATTAAAGACAGATACACACTGGGGCAGGTGAAACTTACATAAATTCGATGTCCCAATCACACATCTGAAAGAACCTGCATTCATCTTGCCTCCTGATTCAATTCTTCACTTTTTAGAGGCAGGTTGGTCCTTCATTTATATATATATATATATATATATATATATATATATATATATATATATTTCCAAAGACTCGTTCATCCAACGAACAGCGAGGCTTTGGAACTCAATGCCTAGGAAGGTGTTCCCCGAGGCATACAACCTCCAGAAATTTAAGAAGAACACCAACTCCTACCTTCTTTCCCTTGGTTCCCACGATGTTCTCTGAACATTACAGGATATCCCTTTTCGTGGGAACCAGAACATAAAAAAAAATATATATTTTTGGTTGAAGGTTCTTAGGTTTGGGATTCTTGTGTAAAAATAAAACTATCTTATATCATGCTGGACGTTTCGCCTCTGGCCGGAGGCATCTTCAGTAGGTTTTTTTTTAATAATTAATTTTTAATTTTTTGTTCTGGTAATTAACAATGACATCTGAAAAGTAAAACATTTTGTGTTTTAAAATGGAAATAGTAGTTGTTGACATGTGCAAGGGAGAAATGTTAAGTCTGAGGGGAAGGGTGTGGCAGAAAAACGATGTTTGTACGTACCTTGGCGATCATCATTGTGAAAATGACTCATTTTGTATTATTTATATTTGCTATTCCTTAGTGTGGTAGGTTCTGAAGGTTTTATTCTAACGCAATGTATAATTGGCTGAGGTTATGTATGTCTGTTCTATTATTCATACCGTTATAATTTTTTTTAATGTAAATCATTTCTTTTATTACTCTTTTCTCTTTGTTGTTTTCGTGTGCCAGAATTTTTGTGTTATCGAAATTAGGGTTGTGATTCTCGGTTAGGATATGTTTGTTTAAGGCAGTACTGGATCCTTTCATGTACTTGTGCCCATTAAGTCTGTTACATAAGAGTTGGGAGGTCATACCGATATAAACTTGGTTGCAGTCGTTGCACGGGATACTGTATATTAAATTAGCTTTCTTCATTTTTGGATCTTTACTTTTAATAGGGGTGTACAGTTGTTTGAGTAAATTATGGGATTTGAAGCAAGTTTGTATGTTGTGTTTGTTTAAAATGTTTTTTATGTTCTCTGATAACCTCAGCCAATCATACCACACAATACTATAAGACACAAATACCTGACATACACTCATTTGCATAGATAGTCAGTAATATCAACAAACAAAAAGTATAAAAATAAATTAAATAAATACACTTTTAACAAGTTCCCAACAACAATACGCATATCGCCCCCAAAGTTCCCCACCCACTCAAGTAAGAATAGAAATCGACCCAACAGATACACCAACAATTTTTACCGCAAAACAAAACCCCCCATAAACACATTGATCTCTAGTTGTCGAATACACTGCCAATGCCACGTCGCTCTCGACATTGCGTTAGAATAAAACCTTCAGAACTTACCACACTAAGGAATAGCAAATATAAATAATACAAAGTGAGTCATTTTCACAATGATGATCGCCAAGGTACGTACAAACATCGTTTTTCTGCCACACTTCTCCCCTCAGACTTAACATTTCTCCCTTGCACATGTCAACAACAACTATTTTCATTTCAATCATAACACAAAATGTTTTACTTTTCAGATGTCATTGTTAATTACCAGAACAAAAAATTTAAAATTAATTATTAAAAAAACAACCTACTGAAGATGCCTCCGGCCAGGGGCGAAACGTCTAGCATGATATAAGATAGTTTTATTTTTACACAAGAATCCCAAACCTAAGAACCTCCAACCAAAAATAAATATACCAGGATTCAAGAAAACCCACACTTCAAAAAAAATATATATATATATATATATATATATATAATTATTATTATTATTTTATTATCACTGAAAAATGTTAATTTCACTTTTCATTCGAAATTTTCCCAGATGTGTGCGATTTTTTTTTGAAAAGGTTCGACAAAAATTCATATTCGCTCTATGGCATGGGTGTGTATCCCACATGAAGAATGTCACTGGGTCTGTCAAATGATTCGGAACTTTATGACCGTGTAGCCTAAGTGTATAGAAATACACCTGTTTTTGTTTCATTTCAATCAAGCGAGAAATGTTGAAGTTATGACTATTTTAGTTTCCGTTCTATTCAAATATTTCGGGCGAGCGCGCCATGCCTGCGTGACGTCATTTTACAACGCAACGTTCTCACCGTACACTCAATCATTGCTTTGCTATCGGATGTTCGACCACAATAACGTTTTTAACACAAGTTTTTATGTGAATCAGTGTTACAATAGTGTTATAAGTATAATATTAAATATGGATGACGGTTTTGAAAAAGGACAATCTGATAACTTGCCTGAAATAGACGGGTTAATGGTTGCCCACAATTTTTCAAATAACTCCGATTTCTTGGCCGCCGAGATGCGAGGAGTAAAAATGCAAAAGTAAGTATTACTAAATAACATTTTACATTCTATCATAAACCTTTTGATCCCTATAAGTACATATTTCTCATTACTAGTGTTTTATAAATGTACCTCATACGTCATATTGATACTATGAACATCTTACTTGACATTGAGTTCCTGAAAAGGAAGAATGCGTAGGTATTTGTGAAATGGTGGGACTTATTAAAAACAATATTGTGTTATTGTACCTACATAGTTTGGATCATGACTTACATTTTATACTTTTTTAATATATAATGCAACAGAAAATTGACATAGTAAACCTAACCTGAACATTATGTACCAGAGGTACAAAACTTTTTAAAATTTGAACCCATAATTTTTTTTTTCATAAGTAGGTTATTATTAGGATGCACGCGACTACACCTACTAAATATTATTAAGCTGAGATGAAAAACCTCTCATATTAATTTCCTCTTTCATGTGATCGTGGATAAGTGCATTTTTATGTATTTTATTTTTTATATATTAGATCAACTTACGTTTATTTCATTTTAGATCGGCTAGAAACAGCTTCGGCGACGACGCTATTGGATACGCAAAAGACAAAAGAGATATTTGTACAGTGTAATGCCGAATCACCCCAGAACATCATGATTTGCATCCATTTCTTTCGACTTTTAGGTTCGAAAGCAACAATAAAAAACAACTTTTCGGGTGCATTACTAGTTTTATTCAAACACTTTGGCACAAAGCACTATTTTCTAGTTTCTGGATTCAGCATTTTCATTAATTTTCGACGCAAACTTCATACACACAGCTCGGAAGCAGAGCACGCCCTAACCGACCGTTGTAAAGTGACGTCACAGCGGCCGATGATTCCGCGTCGTCGCACGCCTGCTAAACAATTAAATATCTCGGAAACTATAAGACGTATCAAAAAAATATTTTCACGGTATTTTTTCATTTTTAATAGAGTATATTGAAAAGAAAAAATCAAAAGTTGGTGATATTCTTCATTGAAAAAAATCATCACATTTTCGACAAATCTCTTTTCTGAATAACTGCAAGAAGCGATCATACCTAATAACAAATAATACGTATTCGGTATACTTATGCACCAAGTACTGTTATTCTAGTTATCCTTGACAAACAATTGAAGCTGTTGCTAGGACTACCTAAGCAAATAGGCTAATGAATATGTTGTCTCTTTTGAAAATTTATTTGTTGCGTAGTTTATTATTTGAAATGAAAAATTATACTAGAAACGAGAAAATTGACATGTTGCTAATTTACGAAGAAGCAAAAAAGAATACAACTGATGCAGTTCGAATTAATGCTCAGAGATTTCCTAATCGTCGCCATCCCACTCGGCATTATTTTTCAAAACTGGAAAGGAAAATGCGAAATGAACCATTAGAAAATGCCAATAACTTCATCGTCAGTGAAGAAAAAGAAGTAGTCGTGTTGGCCTATGTTGAAGTGAATTGTACGGCGTCAATTCGCCAAATTATTTCTGAGTGTGATATAAGTTATTCGTCCGTTTGCAGAATTTTTCACAAATATAAATATCGATCATTCAAGTACCAACTACACCACATCTTTACGGTAACGCTTTGAGATATATATATATATATATATATATATACAGTGTCCGGCAGAAAGCACGCATCATATGGGAATTTTTTTTTAATATAATATTTTGACAAATGTCGATACATGCAATCGCTTCTGCATCAAAAGAAACTTCAAAAGATGTTGTACACTGCCGTTCGTCTTTTCTTGTTTGGCGGGAAATTTAAAAAATTAAAAAATTATGTCGCGAAACACACTTATTTGGGAAAATATTGAAAAATGTTATTTGGAAAAGTTGTTTAGAACGACATTTTATAGCTATGTACGAATTTGGAAAAAAATCTGAGATGAAAAAATAAAAATAAATTTTTGCCATAAAAAAAATTTCAATTTGGAAAAATACTTTTTTGACAGAGAAACTCATTAGTAAAGCCCAAGAGTAATATTTTGAATAATATTTTGTAAAGATTCACCAGCTACTTCTATTTTATTCGAAGAAAATTTTAAATCTGTGGATTTGCCATGTGTTCAGCTGCTTCATAAGACGTCACAGAAATATCTTCTGGACATTATAATCCCGATACTGTTTATTATTGACAAAGAACCATGTATCTACAGAATTTTAATATGAATTTTTTATTAGAACAAAAAATTGATTAATTTTTTTACATAATTACATTTTTTAATAAAATTAGAAGCTGAAATAATTATAAACCAAACAATTTAATGCATACTCGAAAGTTTGTAATCAATTTATTTTTTGTTTGAATGAAAATTTCAATTTGAAATTATGTAGATACAAGGACCTTTATTAATAATGAACAGTACCGGGATTATAATGTCCTGGAGATATTTCAGTGACCTTTTATGAAGCAGCTGAATACATGGCAAATCCATAGATTTCAATTTTTTTCCGAATAAAATAGAAGTAGCTTGCGAATATTTGCAAAATATCATTTAAAATATTACTGTTGGCCTTACTAATGAATTTCTTTGTCTAAAATATATTTTCCCATATTGAAATTTTTATTATGGCAAAAAATTGATTTTCATTTTTATCTTAGATTCACTTCAAAACTTGTACATAGCTATAAAATAACGTTCTGAACAACTTTTTCGAAAAACATTTTTCGATATTTTCCCAACTAAGTGTGTTTTGAAACATAATTTTTTATTTTTTTAAATTTACCTCCAAACACAAAAAGACGAACGGCACTGTACAACGTCTTCTGGGGTTGCTTTTGCTGCAGAAGCGATCGCACATATCGATATTCGTCAAAATTTATTAATAAAATAATTTCCCATATGATGCGTACTTTCTGCCGGTCACTGTATATATATATAAATATATATATATATATATATATATATATATATATATATATATATATATATATATTTATTTATTTTTCCCATGTTACTTGATAAAAAATAAAGCGATTTACACGATCCATGACATTCTAGATCGAAAAATAAAAATTGGTATAAAAATGACTCTATTTGTCAAATATTGACAAGTGAGGTGTTGTTGGATTAATAATGTCATTCTCGACTGAAATAAATAAAAATATATAGAATCGAAAGTTGAAGTCATTTCCGGTCAAACCGGAAGTACGGCAAAGCAAGTAAATATGTCAAAAAATGTAAATTGAACTATAATACACAACCCCAAATTTCGTTTTTCTATCTTCAATAATAAAAAATCTATAGGGGTTAGCCCCCTTGGAGAATCACCCTATATCCAGTGGACAAGTTGGCATCCACTCATTCCAAACTGCGGTGACTTGACATCCGATATGAGCCTGCTAACTAGCCACTTCAAAAAAGTGCACTGAAAATTAGCTGGATGCCAAGTGTTACCTTTTTTGACTGGCGTGGATATCGGACGTTCAACGTGAATTGATGTGGCGGCGCTCGTGTTGACATGAATATTATGTATATTTTTTTCTCATCCATGTTAAGTTGGCTTCCGATACATTTGGCAATATTTTCCATGCCATTCAAAAGGAGAACTAATAATTTCCCTCGTAAAACCAAGTTCAAATGCCGAAGAGATGAGGTTACTATCACATGTATACGGCTGGGTCATACACGTCTTACCCACGAATATCTCTTAAAACGCAGTGAAAAACCTTTATGTGAAGTATGTGCCACAAGTCTAACAGTGAAACACATTTTAATCGAGTATACGAAATACATTAAACAGAGACAAAAATATCAAATTCAAGAAACTTTAGCGGATATCTTCAAAGACTCTAACGATCACTTATTATTATACTTAACGGATATAAATGGTAAATCTAAAATATAACTGTGTACAGTCGCTAATGATCGAAAGATAGATGCGACTCAAAAAATTTAAATAAAAAAAAACAAAATCCTTTTCTAAGGTTGTTCCACACGCGTATGCATACCAGGATGAGCTCCAGTCGATCACGGTGAATTGCGACATTGCTTCAATCAAGATTTTCATCTTGATATTATTTTATATTTAAAACTTTGCTTTTGTATTGGTTAGAATACTTACGATTACGATTTCTCATATTTATTTGTTATCATAACACCATTACTGTTGTAATCCATTGAATCTAATGACATTCCCGAACGAATCAATCTTGTATAGCAATAATATATACAGATTTTTTTTTAGTAGAAAATTATATATATTATTTTCTACTACGAAAAATATTCAAATGTATGGAGGGGGTGGGTTCGGATTATTATTCTTCGCATATTGAATTATGTTAAAAAAATATTTTTTTTATTATAGCTATCTGAAAACACTATATTTACATGCTTATTTAGAACACCGAGAGTGGGCTTTTTCCGTGCGCCCGCATGGAAAAATATTTCACCAGAGGAAGATATATCACGTGAAGCGGCAAAAGTAAGTGCAGAATTACTGCCCAAAAAGTCACCTGAGAGATATGAAAACCAGTACCGTCTATTTTGCAACTGGCGCCAACAAAAGAAAGTTATAAATGTAATTGATGATATTCTTCTCGTTTATTTGTCAGAAAAAAGCAAATCCATGAAAGCTTCAACTTTATGGAGTCAATTTTCAATGTTAAAAAGTTATACGGCAGTAAAATAAAATGTAAATGTTAATAATTAACCAAAAACTACTGCATTTCTCAAACGAGAAAGTGGTGGTTACACACCGAAAAAGTCCAAAGTATTAACTGCTGACCAAATCGCCAAATTCATACTTGAAGCACCAGACGAGAAGTGGTTATTAAGTAAAGTAATTTTAATATTTGGCATATTTGATGCCTGCCGAAGAGATAACTTGATTCGTCTGACTTTGGAAGACGTGGAAGATAATGGCCGGTTTTTGATAGTATTCCTTCGAGATGGCAAAAATCACAAATCAAGAAGTTTCCCAATAACAAAGGAAGGATGTCCCTTTGATCCATGCACTTTTTATCGTAAATATACAGGGTGTTCCAAATTAAGTCGGCACCATTGCCAACTCCGTTATTATTGATGCTACGATTTCGGTTGAATGGGCAAACTGGTAGCATTTTTAGTGGCCTTCTCGATGCCGAAAACAAAAATAAAATTGGTACAGTCGCGTTGTCATAATATTTCATGAAATGATATTTTTTTCAATGGAACACCCTTTATTTTTTCATGCATTTCGATTCGTAATAACATTCTCAACAACAAAGCTCATTTGACTTCTTTTCGTAAAGGTGAAAATAAGACAGTTGTATTAATAGGAAACATTTATAACAAACGGGTTTGATAAAGAGCTATAAAATATCGAGTTAATGTTCAAAAACACCGCCTTCTTGTTGAACACATATTTGGGCCCTTCTATCGACACTACGTGTGGCATTCAACACAGTTCGGCCATCAATTCTATTAATTATAATTTCAATATAATTTTTCATTTCATCTACATTATTATGTTCTATTTTGTACACCTAATCTTTCGGAAATCCCCAAAAATAAAAATCTAGAGGTGTCATGTCTGGTGAACGAGGGGGGCCACTCAACAGGACCATTTGTAGCAATCCATCTGTTTCCAAAATAGCCTCGCAGCAGTCATTTTACGCCACTGACATTATGTGGTGGTGCTCCATCCTACTGAAAATAGATCATCTGACGAGCCTCCAGATCAAGATGATCGAAAAACTCCTCCAACATTCTTGTTAATAAATTAATGTAACGGGGTCCGTTCAAAGAACCATGGTAGAAAAATGGACCGATAATTCTGCCTCTAAATAGATCACACCAAACATTAATACTAAATCGTCTTTGCGGATTGTGGGGATGGACTAGAAATGGATTATGTCTACTCCAATAATGAAAATTATTTCTATTATACATCCCACGATTTGAAAAATTAGCCTTATCGCTCCATATAATATTTCTATTGAAGTTTGGATCTTTTCCGCATTTATTCATAAACCACCGACAAAACCCCAATCGTCTCTCAGGATCACCAGGTTCTAGTGTTTGCACTGGTCTTAACTTATAAGGAGAAATCTTATGTTTCTTCAGAATTCGTTGAATACCAGACAGTGGAAGAGCTATTTCTCTAGATAAATCTCTGATGGAATTATTTGGATATACCTCAAAGTAGGATAAAATGTCAATTTCTGTATCTTCAGATTTTACAAAACGTTTTTTAGTTCTCCTCTTCTGAAAAACTTTTTCATTGTTCCTGAATCGACGATGAAGCACAGCAAAAAAACGCCGATTAGGTAATTCACGATCGGGAAACGAATTGCTGGTTGGAGTGCTCTTACGCTATTTTTATGGCAAACCAAGTAGGATTCTAACATATCACATTTTTCTTGATGGGAAAACGGCATTTCGAAAAATATTCGAACAGTAGTTGACAGTTACAATGATTTATGACATTGTCCTGACATACTTGAGAATATTTGACAAATAGAATTTCAACAAAGTTTCGAGGCAACTTGATTGCTCATAATAATTATGTTTTATCGAATCAAACACATTTTTTCCAACCACATTCATATGACCCTCCAGTATTTTCTGTTCTGTACAAAAACGGCTTCAAAGTTATCATTACAGCAGACATATTTTGATTCACAAAATAAATGCGGCTGGCGGAATGGCTTTAAGATGGAAATTATCGTTTTGTACATTAATACCAAATAGCTTAGTGGTGTCAATTGAGTGGTGCGACATGATGATCACGGGTTTCACGAGTTCACATCCCAGCGCAATTTTTTCTTTTTACTGTCTTATTTTGCTATTAGTAACAAAATATTGTCATTCGTATAAGTACAAAAAATGGGTGTTCCGACAATCATGAGGTTTTATTCGCCAAAACAAAGAAATTTTTTGTACTAGTGAAAGAAATAAATATTTCCACATAAGTCGCTCATTTTCCACTTTAGGAAGAAAAGTGATATGAGCTTTGTTGTTGAGAATGTTATAACGAATCGAAATGGATGAATTCGGCATCGAGAAGGCCACTAAAAATGCTACCAGTTTGCCCATTTAACCGAAATCGTAGCATCAATAATAACGGAGTTGGCAATGGTGCCGACTTAATTTGGAACACCCTGTATTAATCTAAGACCACATGAATAGTAAAAGATTATTCATTGCGTATCGTAATGGTAGATGTTTTGCTCAACATGCAGGGTGTCATACAATCAGTGGTACAACAAAGCAGATTGCTGAATATCTGAACCTAAAAAATCCGGAAGATTATACTGGACACAGCTTAAGACGATCTTCAGCATCTATGTTAGTCGAGGGTGGAGGAGATTTGCTTACATTAAAAAGGCTTGAAGGTTGGCGTTCCTCGACTGTAGCTGAAGGCTACATCGAAGAATCGGTAAGCAGAAAGATTGAAGTTTCTCGTAAATTGTTCACAGAATACAATGCAGTGGGGGAAAATCAAAAACTGAATACTTCAACTGATATAGTAGCACCTTCCACTTTATCAACTACAGTTATTGAAAATGAAGTAGCTGCTGAAGAATAAGCTATTGACAACAACACAAATTGTACTTCAAATATTTTAATTAATAAAAATTAAAAATACATGTTTTTGTTCGTTAATCTTTAAAAATAAATGTGGTTTTCAGGTAGCTATAATGAAAAATATCGTTCATTACACGTCCATAAATGCTTTTTCCGTGCTTGCACGACTTTCCGTGTTCAGCTGCACGCATGGGAAAAGCCTATTTTCTCGACTCCTAATGAAATATACTATTACAAGCTTCAATATTCAACTTGCTTCGTTAGTATGTCATTCTTTCTGGTTTGTGATCCATTTTTGGAGCACTTGCCGACATCCGATTGAACTGAAATTTGGCAGGTATCCATAATTCCGGTGACAATGCCCTACGAAATTTGTGTTAGAGAAAAAACAAAATGGCGGGTCCAAGATGGCAGACGTGTTTCGTGATTATTGTACGATTCCATTCAAAATTAGGATTTGGTGGTTTTTGGGGACGGAGATTGAAAATAATTTGTCAAAATTTGAAAATTCAAGATGGCGGCTCCAATATGGCGGACAAGTTTTGGGATTATGGTCCGATTTTATTCAAAATTTGTATGTAGGGGTTTTTGGAATCGGAAATTATGAATTTCTTGTGAAAACTCATGAATCTAAGATGGCGGCTCCAAGATGGCCGATGATCTCTGTGTTTTGGTCCGATTCTATTCAAAATTGGTATGGGGTGGTTTTCACAGATTCAAGATGGCGGACGAGTTTTGTTATTATGGCCCTATTCGATTCAAAATTGGTATGTCGGAGTTTTGGGGTCGAAGATTATGAATTCAGTCGAAAAATATTGATTTTGAGTCAAAATTAATACATTGAAGATGACAACTCCAAGATGGCGGATGAGTTCATCTCCAGATGGTCTCTTCATTGTAGGACTAGATAGCTTAGAACTTACAGGAAAAAGGTCTCATAATAAAGATGCTCCAACAAAAATGCATAGATCAAGGCGTACTCAAGTACTGGAAAGCAAAAAATTAAATAACTAATAAAAAACGTTTTTAAAGACAAGCTTTTATTCGAATGCACTAAAAAGTAAAATTTAATTGCTTTGGATGTGTGACGTAGGTTATTCCGTGAGTTTTAGATTCAAAAGCTTGTCGTTTTTGTATTCGAACTGAAACCTTTGCGCGACAAGCTTTTGAATCTATACACATCCAAAGCATTTATTTTTAACTTTTTAGTGCATTTGAATATAAGCTTGTCATCAAAAAGGTTTTTTATTGAGTTTTTTTCGCAGTTTTCGAGTTCAAAAATCTTTTGTTTTAGGATTTTCGTTTGTTAGAAATTGAGATATTTTCAAAATGTCGGTATCAATATGACGACCGAAATCATTGGTGTAATTTACTATTTGAATCAAAATCGTTATTAGGTAATGTGTAGAGTGCTGCTTACCGTATTTTCAATATGTTGAAATAATGTCGGTATTACGGGAATAAAGTACATATGATTCATCGTAGTTGAAAATAAAAATCTATATTTTTCACATCTATGAATTACTTAACACAGTTTCGTAATTTTCCTTCACCTCTGTAACTGAAATAGAAAAATATGTTGGTACCCCTTAATGAAAATATGCAATTCAATATGTACTACTCTGAAAAAGCTCGAAAAAAAGTCCGATTTCGATTCTACTACTCCAAAGAATGAAACCAAAGTTGTACTTCTAAAACCATCATCATTCTGTATTCAAGACGGAATGTTCATGGCATGTTGCATTTTGAAGTATTTGTTCAGCCCTTCAGTTAATCTGTTATATTTATATTCAGAAAAAGAATTTCTCATCTCTCCGATCTCGGATGTGTACTTGGTTATTCTTGAGATGCGAAACGAGGTCTTCGAAATAACGGCCTTAGGGGGGCACTTAAATTTATTAAGACTCCTGCTACGTAGATTGGAACTTTTCCCATTTATAATTTTCATTTTTCAACTGGCTTGTTGTTGGGATTATAGATATAACTCATCCACGTAGTTTTTGTCGTTTCTGCATCATACGAATTCGAAGGAAGTTCATAAAGTTTTTGGTGTTTCGCATCAGTTAATTCAGTGTACAAGAAAAATATGTCTTCAGAAAATGTCTTATGTTCTTGAAAGAGATGTAAATTTTTCATGATACTCCATCATAAATTGCCATTGAAACTCGAGAAGAAACGTTCATGAAGAATTCATCAAGCCACTCACTTGACGAATAAAGTGCCACCTCAATTTATTGGAGCATACGTTGATATTCATATGTAAAATGACAGTTTCAAGAGAAAATGGTTTGATGAATTATTGATGAACCTATGAGTGAAGGATATAAGAGACAGAAGAAGGGTTTAAGTAAAGACAGGAGAAGAGTTGAAGTTGAAACGTGACCCTCTCGAATACTCGAACGACAAATAAATATAATTTTCAGCGCTACTTTCGGCTACTGAAACTTCCGTATTTTCAGATGAATATTCCGAGCTGGAAGTGATAGGAGAGAGGCCCTCGCTGAAATACGAATCTTTGGCTTTTTTATAGTTTGTAGATACTACGATTTTAATTGAAATATGTCATAAGACAGTTATTATCGCTATGAAATTATCTGATAGTGTGCATACAACGAGAATTACTGGACGATTTTTAATCGAATAATGACAACGAGAATGAAACAAAAGAAGGATTTCAAAAGTGTTCTGAAAAATAAATGTCCATCGTTAAACAAAACTAATCAATTAACACTGTGTGATTAACGCCGAAAAGGTATAATTCAATTTCCGACATTGGAACGTTCTGAAATTACAAAATACAGAGAAGTTCATAACATTTGGATCCAATTGGAAATTTAATATTCAACAGAATTAATCCGGGATACAGTTATAATTTTAATTTGTCCCCAGGCAGAAAATTAGGTATAAACCAAGTCTGAGTGCATCTGGGACCTGAGCGTTTTAATGATTCTCTCTGGAAATGCGTGAAATGACATCAAGAATGACCATACGTTTTCGATGTGGACAAATTACTGTTGTTGGTCGCGAGAGTCGGAAGATGTGTTATATATATGTGTTTATATATATATATATATATATATATATATATATATATATATAGAAGCAAGGGAGGAATATCGAGGGGATTGTTAAAAACAAAATGGAAAAAATTTCATGGGCATAGCCCTCAAAGAAAAGTGTTAACCGTAGACACGTGTTTCGGGCTTCTGTTTGTTACTCCGTTGATTTGTCGTTTAGTACAAAGTGTTGTTCATATTTGAACTTCTTCACGGTACTGATGATGACCGAAAGCCCGAAACACGGGTCTACGGTTAACACTTTTCTTTGAGGGCTATATCCATTGATTTTTTTTTCATTTTGTATACGTTTTTAGAAATTTTTTGGGTTTTAGATTCGTGTTGGAAAAAGATCTCTTTTTACTTCATGTTACAAACGTTTCGTCTCTAGCTGGTGACTTCTTCAGGTTTCGTTTAAAATTCAATCATACAGAATCTAGGAAGAATGGTTTGTTATAGAGTTATTCAATAGTAATGGAAATATATTTTTCCCTACCTCAGTTTCAATTAACTGACTGGTACGTACCTTAGCAACGATGTGAAAGTTACTCCACACTGAGCCTTTTCTTTTTCTTCATGGTTATAAGTAGAATGTAATTATTCATACTTTTTATAAAGAATGAATGTATAAAGTATAAATAATTACATTTTACTCATCACCATGAAGAAAAATAAAAAGCTCAGTATGGAGTAACTTTCATATCGTTCCTAAGGTACGTACCAACCAGTTAATTGAAACTGAGATGAGGAAAATATATTTTCATTACTATCGAATAACTCTTTCTAGATTATTTATGATTGAATTTCAAATAAAACCTGAAGAAGTTTCCAGCTAGGAACGAAACATTGTTAACATGAAGTAAAAAGGGATCTTTTTTCAACACGAATCTAAAACCCAAGAAATTTTCCAGAAACGTATTTACAACGAAATTCAAGAACACTATTCCAGATATATATTTCTCTAAATTTCTTGACCACTTATGTTTATATTCTTTATTTTCTCGGAATGAGGGTCTTAGTCAGTCCATATATTTTTTATTTCATTCAACGTTTCGACATTGTTTATGTCATCTTCAGGTAAACTTCAAAATAATGTTAAACATGTACGTTACATAACATCAAATACGATTAAAATTGAAAGAGACATTCAAAACTTACAATATAATTCAACTATTATTCTTTCATTTCATTTCATGTTTCATGATTGCATGAACGTTGTTGAATGTCTGAGATTGCTGATATCGGGTTTGTTTTATCTGTTATAGTTTTTATTTAAGCAAAATACATTGGAGTGTTCGACATATTCAGTTATAGTACAGGGCTGTATAGGTATAATTTCCGTGTAGAGATGTAAAGATCAGTTTACATTTTTTTTTCCAATAAATTTCTTGTTGTGGAGTGAGTGTTTAAAATAAGTTATTGTTGATTTGATTGTGATTTTTTTTATGTCGTTTCCATTGTAAATATGTTTGTATCTTTTTTTATATAATAATTTCGAGAAAATTTCTAACTTTTGGATTTTTTTCTTTAGTCAAAATTTCAACCTTGTCAAAATCGAATTTATGTTGGTTTTCCTTTGTGTGTTTAGACAATATATATATATATATATATATATATATATATATATATATACATATATATATATATATATATATATATACATATATATATACATATATATACATATATAATCGTGAATGAGAGAAATCTGCAACATCAATAGGTCACCGACAGATGTCAGCATAGACCAACCCACGATACCAATAGTCGTACTTCTATTTGCGTTCGCGCAAAAACAAAACATGGTGACCTATTGATGTTGCACAAAATTTCGTGTCTTCAAAATTCCACGATGACAGGTCTAAGCTTCACCACACAGATTATAGGTGTCTCTATCTATAATTTGATCCTTTTCACATTTTTGTTACGTACCGAAGATAATAACTCCACGAGATATCTGATACGAATTTGAAAGAGACCACAGGCCGTCCTGATGATTTGGAAACCATGAAACAGGCTGTAGACGGATGGTGATCTCTCTTGGATTCGAAACAGATTTCTCTTATTCACGATAATTGTTCTGTTCTTGCGCGAACGCAAATAGAAGTACGACTATTGGTATCGTGGGTTGGTCTATGTTGACATCTGTCGGTGACCTATTGATGTTGCACGAAATTTCGTGTCTTCAAAATTCCACGATAACAGGTCTAAGCTTCACCACACAGATTATAGGTGTCTCTATCTATAATTTGATCCTTTTCACATTTTTGTTACGTACCGAAGGTAATAACTCCACGAGATATCTGATACGAATTTGAAAGAGACCACAGGCCGTCCTGATGATTGGGAAACCATGAAACAGGCTGTAGACGGATGGTGATCTCTCTTGGATTCGAAACAGATTTCTCTTATTCACGATAATTGTTTTGTTTTTGCGCGAACGCAAATAGAAGTACGACTATTGGTATCGTGGGTTGGTCTATGCTGACATCTGTCGGTGACCTATTGATGTTGCACGAAATTTGTGCTCAAAATTCCACGATACAGGTCTAAGCTTCACCACACAGATTAAGGTTCCCAATTATTTTGTCTATGCTGACATTTTAACTTTTTGTTATATATATATATATATATATATATATATATATATATAATATATATATATATATATATATATATATATATATATATATATATATATATATATATATATATATATATATATATATATGTTTGGTCTGTGGAAAAATTTGATTAATGAATTATAGTCATTTGAGATGGAGCATTCTGTCAACGTATGATCATTAAAGTTTATTGTTGCAAAACTGGGTCCGTTCTTCGAAATACTCGATTGATTCAATGCACACTGACAATAAACATACTCTTTCACAGATTACTGTCAAAACTTTGATCCCGCTAATATGAATCAGTACTTGATTTTCGACTTTTCGACTGTTTCAGGTGGATGGAACATTGGGAGTATCTGGAGAACGAAACGATAAATCATTTGGAAAATTTGTGGGCGTGGATAATCAAACATGGTCTATCCGTCTGAAATATTTCTATCAATACAGTGTTGCCGCTTGTATAAGAAAGTAGTAGCTAGTTTGTTATTTAAAATATCACACCCCGTATATTTTATCATTTTTGGATTCCTTATAGGATTTCTCATAACTTCCCCTGATAATTTTATATGCCTATTTGTAACAGATTTAGCGATAAAAATTATTTGTTTTCAATTTTTGTGCAGAACCTGACCATTGAAAAATTACAAATTTTTTCACATTGCCAAGAACCACGCACACATATTATGGGAAGAAGTCTTTCGGTGAAAATGACTGGATTTTTCATATGTTGTAGCCATTAAGAGTAAAGGTCTCTATTATGATTTTTGAAGAAATTCAGCTGACTAAAGAAATATCAATATCTCATTTATATTCGATACTATGTGCGACTGGGCATTCCTGAAATTCCTGAGATTTTTTTGTTCCATAATACAGAAAAAAAACGCCTCTGTTTTACTACAGGGTAGTCAACAATATACTCAATTCTTCAGTGAACGAATTCGCCTACGAGGTTATGAATTGATTGAGTTCATCATTGAGGATCAATCATAACGGTTTGTTGATAGACCAAAATTAAATAAAGCTATGAATACAGAGTGTTTTGAATAATGAAGGGTCCATATTATATATATATATATATAGCTGCCTCCGTGGTGACGTTGGTTGTTGCCCTGGAATTCAGGGTCTGCTGACCGAAACCTCAAATGAGCGGCTGGCTTCTGTTTGTTGACTCCGTTGATTTGTCGTTTTCTACCAAGTGTTGTTCATCCTTGCACTTCTCCACCGTACTGATGAGGGCCGAGAGCCCGAAACACGTGTCTACGGTTAACACTTTTCTGAGGGATATGTCCATTCAATTCCTTCAATTTTGTTTTTAACAGTCCCCTCGATATTACTCTCTTCCATATTTATATATATATATATATATATATATATATATATATATATATATATATATATGTAATTACTACTATTACAAATCACGAATTCAGATAAATGAAAAATATTTTTATCTTACTTGTAATCGATATTCAATTGTTGTTGAACTGAGCATTACTAAGACTCGTGATTGATTTTTCTATAAAACAAAAAATTTTTTTCTACAGAGTAGTCTCTAATATACTAATTTTTCAGGAGAAAGAATTCGCCTTCGAGACTGTGAGTTGATTGATCAGAATGGAAGTTGATTTCTCAAAATAAAATGCAATTGAAAAAACAGAGTGTTTCACATGAGGAAGGCTCCATTTAATTTGAATAAGTAATTACTTCTCTCGAGGATTCAATCATGACTTCGTCCTCAACAGAGAGCAGATGTCATATTTTGTTAACCCAACTACGTCGTATTACCTGAAGGTTTGGCGATAGAGGGCGCCAAACTATCAATTTTGTGTTTTTGTAGGATTAAGCAAGCTACGAAGGAACATATGTGATGTTCAGTACGAAGTCCTGGGGAGTTTATTTTCCTCCACTATATATCTATAGGGGAGTGTATGGGGCGATGGTATAGACAGTACAGACAGTACAAACGGTACAGATGGTACAGAAATACCAGCCCAAATGTCAACCTCACCTGCGCGCGGTACACCCTGCTATATAACTAACGAGGCTCTGGCGTCCGAGTATCTGCCGGTATAAGCAGAACCCTCAGTATTGCCAACAGTCTCCTCATAGGAGGGTGGACGAGCAAACTGGAGGTAGGGCACTCTCTTGTCCCTTGGAGTGAGAAATCGCCCTAAAAGGCGGATGAACTGGAAGCAGTCAACGGCGTGGGAATGAAGAAGGCAACGGGAAACCACTTCATTAAAGGTCCCTGAGGACATCCCTAGTATAACAAGAATGGCATCAAATGAACAAGTAGAACGTACTGATCATGATGTACGGAGCACAAGATCCGGCAGGGGAGGAAACACGCAAATAGACCACAGGGCCTCCCAGGTCGTTAGTCTGCGAAACCCCTGTAAAACCAATGAAAACCTAGCCATGGCCAATGAAAAGGCTCAAATTATAGTAAAACCTCAGACCCATACGAGGGCAGAAAGCAATAAAATCAGAACTCCCAGAATCGGCACCTGGAATGTAAGGAGTTTGTTCATGGCAGGAAAACTAGACAATACCGTCAGAGAAATGCACAGACTGAAGATCAACATCCTAGGTTTAAGTGAAATACGATGGCCTGGAAGTGGAAAATGTCAAAAGAATAAAACAACACTGTACTACTCGGGCAACGACGAAAGAAACCATCACAATGGAGTCGGTATCTTACTAGACAACAAAACAAGTCAAGCTGTAATTAGCTCCATCCCACTCTCAGACAGAACCATGTTCATCAAACTAAATGCTCAACCTACAAACATAAATATAATCCAGTGTTATGCTCCAACTGCAGAAAAACCGGATCGAGAGGTGGAAACATTTTATAAAGAAATAAAAGAACTACTAGGATATACCAAAAACAACGAAATTACTATAATAATGGGCGATTTCAATGCAAAGGTTGGCAACTTTGAAGTGGATAAAATAGTCGGTAAGTACGGCTTAGGTGAACGCAATAGTAGGGGAGACAAGCTAGTACAATTTTGTCAGGAAGAGGAATTTGTTATTACTAATACATTGTTCAAACTACCAGAAAGACGTTTGTATACTTGGCAATCTCCACAGCACCGTCCAGATAACATCGTCCGCAACCAGATCGACTATGTCCTAATCAAAACTAGATTTATTAACGGAATAAAAGGCATAAAAACATACCCTGGGGCGGACATAGGCTCAGACCATAATCCTGTGGTAGGTAACCTAGATGTGAAATTAAAAGAGCTAAGAAATAATAACAAAAAAAGTATTGACATGAACAAACTTAAAGACAAAGATACACAGACAAAGGCGAAAGAACGAATAAATGAAGAATTTGCAACAATAAGGTCAACTACAACACCAGATACGAACACAGAAAATGTCTGGGATCAAATTAAACATGCAATAGTAAAAGTAGAACAAGAAGAAATAGGATATGCCAGCCCAAAGACCAAGAAAGAAGGATGACAGAAGAAATTCTACTGATGATGGACAACCGGAGAGTACACAAACATAAAAACACAAAAATACAAACAAATAAATAGAGAAATAAGAAAGAAATCCGAATAGCAAAAGAAGAGTGGAGAAAGAAAGATGCGAAGAATGAAATACACAGAATAAACAGGATGGCCACGGAGTTCATAAGAAAATAAAAGAGGTAACGCATTCCAACAAAAACCAACCCGTATTAGGCATACTAAATGAAAACAATGAAATGGTAACAGAAGAGCAAGAATTATTAAAAGTATGGCAAACATATATACGGCAAACATTCGCTAGCGATACGCCACGAATATTCGACAGGAATAAGGAATGTGAACAGGCTCCAAAAATTATAAAATCAGAGATAATAAAAGCACTTAAATTAAGTAAAAACGGAAAAGCAACGGGCCCGGACGAAATCCACATTGAAATGATAAAATTGTTAGAAGAAGAGAATTGGCTACCATTGTTTCAGCTACTACAGAAAGTTCATGCAACAGGTAATATCCCAAGAGACTGGCTTACCTCCGTATTTATTCCCCTCCCTAAAAAATCAAAAGCCAAGAAATGTGATGAGTTCAGACTGATAAGCTTGATGAGCCAAGTACTTAAGATCCTGCTTAAAATTATACAAGCTAGAATCTACCACAAATGTGACGCCGATCAAAGCGATACCCAATTTGGATTTCGTGAAGGTCTAGGAACAAGGGAAGCACTAGCCAGCTTATTAATACTCTTCCAGAAATGCCGAGACATGAGGAAAGAGGTATATGTCTGTTTCATGGACTACGAGAAAGCCTCCGACCGAGTTAATCACACCGTCCTTCTGACATTACTACAGGAAAAAGGGTTAGACAAACAAGACATCGAGTTTATTAAATATCTTTATTGGAATCAAGAAGCAACGGTTAGATGTGGACAAACGACATCGGAACCGGTGTGTATAGAAAAGGGAGTACGACAAGGTTGTGTTCTGTCACCAATACCGTTTAATATATACTCTGAGCACATATTTAACCAAGCAATAGGCGATGACGAGGATGGAATAAAAATTAACGGCAGGACATTAAACAACATACGTTATGCAGACGACACGGTTATCATTGCAGACAATCCAGAAGCCCTTCAACGCCTAATCAACAAAGTTGTAGAAGTGGGAGATCAATTAGGCATGAAAATTAATGTAACAAAAACAAAAGTAATGGCCATAACAAGATTTCCAAACCCATAACTGAACATAAACATCTACGATACCGCAATAGAGAAAGTAGAGAAATTCAAATATCTCGGCAGCAACATAAAGACAAATGTAGACCCTGACGTCGAAGTAAGATCACGTATAGAACGAGCTAGAGCCATATTCCTAAAGATGAAAAGCCTATTATGTAACGCAACCCTAAACTTAAACTCAAGATACCGTTTTGTAAAGGCATACGTGCACTCAGTTCTCTTGTATGGAGCAGAAGCATGGACATTAAAAGTGGACACCATGAACAGAATAGAGGCGTTTGAAATGTGGATCTTCCGCAGAATACTAAAAATATTATGGATTCAACATATACCTAACGATGAAGTGCTTAGACGTATGGGAAGGGAGAGAGAGTTAATTACAACAATAAAGCGAAGAAAGACCGCTTATCTGGGCCACATATACCGTAATAACAAGTATAATATACTTAAATTATTAATAGAAGGAAAAATCGAAGGAAAACGTGGTCCTGGACGCAGACAACATTCATGGTTAAGAAACATACGCGACTGGACCGGTATGAACACATCAACTTTAATTCGTACCACTCAGGACCGCAATAAGTATGCCGAAATTGTCGCCAACCTTCATTAAATGGAGATGGCACCTGCAGAAGAAGATATATCTGAAATGAATGTACATGGGTTGACCCATTTGAATCCAAGGAGAATTGTTCGTGGAGAGGGAGATATTTTTTGTGGTTTTCGTTTGCCTACACAAAAATCAATACTGTCGCGATCAAACTATTTCCACTGTAAGAAAGAAAATAAGCTGTTTTGAAGAAAATCATTTTTGGAACCATTCATAATTATCTATGCCTGGTCTGCAAACATATCCATTGCATGATTTGGGGTCGGCTGTTGTCCTCTGTTCGAAGCATCAGGTATTCTTTTGAGAAGTTGCGAACTAGGATATCTGATATTATCCTCATATCTGGCATATCAGATCTCGAACACTTTGTAACGAGAGACGAGGAAAGATTGTTACCTAATGATGATCAAGTGGCATCCAACGAGCCTTTCTCAAGTGAAGATTATCTACGTTGGGTATCTGGGATCGATTCGGCATCTCTCTTGCTAATTGGGCATTTGCCCCCTCCATGAATATGGTCGCATGCAATCTATTTATCCTTGCTCTAGCAATACGATAGAAGTCTCCAAGATTATGGATTTGATGTATGGGAATGGTCTGACAGAATATTTCGAATATGGATTTTATATGACCATTCCATGCTTCGCCAATCCATCTGGTTTTTGTAACTAAGCGCGACTCATTCGCATCTTCTGTTGTCATTTGATGTTGTCCTCGTTGTAGAAATGCTGGCATCTCATAACTGATACCTAAATTCTCAAGTAGAGGTTCAGCTTCTCTGTACCCGCGATCTACAATGAATATATCACCTTGAAAAGGGAAACATTCTCAATTGAATATTGATAGAAAGATTTTTCTGTGAATTGAAAAATCCACGATTAAGATGAAGTTATTTTTTGTTTATCTTTCAGTCGCAGATGATTCCACATCTGATTTTATGAACATCCTGTTTATATTTTCAACAAATGAATATATCACCATTTTGAAACCACCGATGTATATTTTCAACGTCTCTCGCAAACTTATTCCTCAAAATTACTGCATCATTGATCTGAGATTCGGAAAAATAAGGTCCTTGTATCGTTAAAATGTAGCTACAATCGTCTGAGGTTTCACTAAATGATGACCTTTATGTAAGCAGAAATATTGTCGAAGTATACGGAAATCGCTACTTTTCTGTATGTAAGAGTTTGTTCCGTCAATGAAGACTATAGCTTTTGGTTTATTTGGTTCGGCATTATATAGGACATTACTAAATTCATTGACATGCCCAGTGATTAAATGTTCCCTAGATATAGCTTGGAATCAGATATTTTGAGGGACAAATCGTTGGATCAGAGCTGTTCATACAAAAGTAATTGCCATAATAACAGCTTGTCCGCTAGTATACTGAAAAAAAAAATCACTGGGCAAACCCTACCTGAGTATGTTTTTGTAGATGGGTGGGAGGTGATTTTATAGTTTGACTGCACTAGAAATCAGACAGTTCTTCGTTGAAGTTGAAGACGGAATAAAAAGCTTAAATCATTATTTTGCTGATTGATACCAATAATTGCCTCATATGATACTCTCTGTAGGTACTAAACAGTTTCGAGAATGAATAACAAAAGAAGAGCCAGGAGTTTTTGTTGAGAGAACAATGGCTTACAAGATACTCTGGGTCCAACTTTACAAAGGGAAGGAACCGCACATTTCTGAAGAACAAATATACCATTGATGTTTTGGTGACTGCAGCTACCCCAGAAGGGTGTACCATTCCTATTATGGGATTCAATGGGAGCGTGGTATACTACTATTGCAGTGGCTTAACCATTTTTTTTATACCATCCGCAGAGCATAGCACCAAGATTCAAGAACTTCACATTGTTTTCAAAATCTAGATCATTCTCCAGGTGGATTCCAAGGAATGTACTCGTATATGCTTGCTCAATGACATCTTCAGTACTTAAATGAATAAAATCAATGAATTGCATTTAACGGGAGAAAATTAAAGTTGAATCACCTTTTCACACAGGAGATATAATCAGAAATTTTCGAGTGGAGGCTATTTATAGCGGTCTCATGCCACAAAATGGTTGAGCTGTCTGCAAATATTGTAAATCTACCAACAATTTCGAGATTAGCCAAATCGTTGAAATACAGCAAAAATAGGATATGCCCCAGTACAGAGCCTTGAGGCACATAATGTTTAACAAAGCTTGTTTTTGAGTTTGTGTTTGTTCTTACGAATTGCATACACTCATTTAGGTAGGACTCAATCCAATTAAGGCTCCGATTCCGGAAGCCATAGCATTGGAGCTTGCGCAAGAGTATTCTATGATTTACACAATCGTAGGCTTTCGACAGATCAGAAAATACTGCTGCGCAAACCTCCTTGAGATTGACTTGGAAACCAAATTGTTGAGGAATCCGAACTTTGTGAGCGGATAGAGACTTCATCAATCTAGTTTTGACCAATTTCTCTATAATTTTTCCCAAAGTTGGAATAAGGAAAATAGGTCGAAAATTCTGAGGATCCGAAGTATCTCCACCTTTGTGTAGTGGAATATCAACACTAGGTATAGGTTTAGGAAATGCTTGGGCGATTCACTCTCAATGGCGTCAAAAAACATGTCCCTTTTGTAAAAAAAAAGTTTTTGGCATTTTTTGTATGGACATTGGAGAATCATTTGCGCTCAAATGGTACGGAAAACGACCATCGATGGAACATCAGGAGTTAGTCTGGACCTTCAGCCTAGTGCTCCACAAATTTAGTTTCCTAATTTTGAACGATATTCAAGATACAACTATGGCGGTAATTTTTGTAAAAAAAAGGTTTCTATTTAAAATAAGAAAGTTGATACCAACTTTTGGCACACCCTGTAGAGCTGTAGGACTGAAAATATTCTACGTTGAACGTACATGATTGATCATGACAGCATACCAAATTCCAAAATGCTGTAATGTACGACCTACGTAAATCACCCTGTATAAAATGGAGTATCTTGAAAACATAATATGAATGATTGAGCCAAGTGGTTGAAAAGTAATTTTTCTCCTCAAGGTCACATTTTCCATATATTCGTAACATTTGGAAAACTAATTCATTTCGACCATCTTCACCATCATCAAGGAATGTTAAAAGCGTTGGAATTATATTATGGTGGTAAAGCCATAGTGATCCCGTGTGTGGACAGCACTGAAAGTATTGAATGTGGTTGCTGAAAAATAATGAACGTAATATCAAAAGCAATTATTACAGTACGAGACTTCACACTTCATATTCTGCTTCTGCTTATTTTCACGAAGATATCTCCTTCCCGTTGGAAATCTCCATCAGAATTCTTGTTGAACTATTTATTCACCTCGTTGGAATAATGAAATTCAGTTTTTCGCATGAGAATTGTTGTACTTTGCATAATTATATTGAAAAATCCATAATACATGAGAAATAAAAAGTTGAAAACGTCGACATTTGTTATGTTGAATTATTAAAATTATACAGTTGTCAAAAAAAAAATATCTCCTATTTTAGTGATTAAAGGAGAAACTACTCTTCTACTTATACAACTTTTGAATGAATTTGATTCGACCGTATGCTTTGAAATTTGTGGAAACGTTTCAACAAATGGGATGATCATCTCAGAATATGAAGCATGCATCGCCATCTCGTGGTAGTTTCAATCAGGTAACGCAGTCATTAATCATTGTCTGCTTGGCCCACCCCATACTGATGAGGGAAAAATACCTTGAAACCGGTCTCTAGGTCAGCCTGAGTGAAGTAGTTAATATTGATCCGTTTCGCAACAAACATTTGCAAACTACCCTGTAGGACTCTGCACGTTCTTCCAACGGATATCATTCAACGTCCGTCGAGGCATTAGCCAGGGAAGCAGTTGTTTTTTTTATGGATATGCGACCAACATACACCCATTCTATGGGTTTTTGTAGTCAGCTGTCTTGAGAGGTGGGACATTTTTCATTTTTTTAACAAATTAAGTATATCATTGGGAGATGCCATCCAAAGATTAGACAAAATGAAGAAAAGTCAATTTTGGCTACTCTTGACTGTGGACTCGTGGTGGAATCGTGCAAATTCGTCTATTCACTGTTGTTCGAGAAGGTTCTTGTTCCAATTCCAAAGGATGGCCACGCGATCTATAATGGTTTTACGCAAGATGCATAATCTGGAGATTGACTATGACACGTCTGTCGTTTAAATAAGGCGAGCTATGAGTTGATTGCATCCTCTGACTAGCAGTATGACGTTCTGTTGAACCCTTTCAAGCAGTTGCATGTTTTTGTGATATTCTGTCGGGTGCCATTTCAAAATCCTTCAGTTTTTCTCCAACGTACGCGAATGAAATGAAAGAAATTCTCTCTGAAATAAAAAACAAAAATTCTTCTGGTTGGGATGATATTTCATTGAAAATATTGTTGAAATTACCCGAAAATGTGTTAGACATTCTGGCAGATGTTATTAATTCTTCAGTATTGAATGGCACATTTTCATCGTGTCGTTGATGAGGTCATTCCACTCTTCAAAGGGGGCGATCCAAGTTAACCTGCGAATTTCAGAACCATTTCCTTATTACCAACCTTGGTGACACTCATTGAGAAACTGATGAAAAAAAGAATAGTATGCTTTCTCGAGGAAAATAAACTCATTCACTCCAAACAGTTTGGTTTTCGTGCTTCAAGAAGTACAAAAGATGCAATGTTTGCTTTACTGGAGGAACTTTATCTTCAACTAAATAGTGGTGAGGTTGCTGCTGTAGT
This sequence comes from Gonioctena quinquepunctata, assembly GCA_018342105.1. Taxonomy (NCBI): domain Eukaryota; kingdom Metazoa; phylum Arthropoda; class Insecta; order Coleoptera; family Chrysomelidae; genus Gonioctena; species Gonioctena quinquepunctata. The sequence goes on along the minus strand of JAFIRS010003765.1, from coordinate 45,203 downwards.
ATTTTGCGATATGACAAAAGCGTTCGACTGCGTCAATCACAACATATTGTTGCATAAACTTGAAATTTATGGATTTGATGGAAACATTCTAATATGGTTCAAATCATACTTATCAGACCGTGTGCAAAAGGTAACTTTCAATGGGGTGACATCTGCCGAACAGGAAATTGAATACGGAGTACCACAGGGGTCTGTGCTCGGTCCCTTGCTATTTTCATTGTATATAAATGATTTAGCTGATTCACCCATTGATAGTGGATTTACTATTTTTTCAGATGATACATCTTTACTTCGGCACAATAGCAACGTGGTGGCTTCACATAACAATATTGAAAATGATCTGAAAAAAGTCAAGCAGTGGTGCAACTGATGAAATATACTATTTCTTATGAATTGAGCCAAGAATATATCGATAATAAAGAGCAGAAATTGACTTTTTTTAACGTATTGCAAAACAACTTTTATTTCAACTATCAATAAATACAATAACAACAGATGTACTTTATTAAAAACAAAATATGGATAACTGGATTTAGTTCTTCATTCCAATACTCCTCCTAGAACTAATTTTGACGTAAACCCATATTGGAAGCGCAAAATGAATGCTTCGTAAAAGTCACGGGTTTCGTCAAAGTAAAGTTCACTGCAATTGGCCCTAACTAATGCTTATCACGCTCGCACAAAACACATTGATGTGAAGCATCATTTTATTCGTGACAAAATATCTGAAGGAAGGATCAAGTTGAATTACATGAAAACTGAGTGGATGGTAGCGGATACTTTGACGAAACCCGTGACTTTTACGAAGCATTCATTTTGTTCTGGTGTATATGGAGCTGTAGTCTGATGATGAATTCCACTGTTGCGCAGAAAGTTTTTTAGAGCTTGATTGCAGTATTCAGTTCCATTGTCAGTTCGCAGTTTTTTCATCTCCAACCCTGTTTGGTTTTCGGCAAAAAACTTGAAATCCTGAATTTTTCTGAAAACTTGATTTTTGTTTTCAAGGATATAAACGAACACTTTCCTACTGAAATCATCAACTAATATGAGGAAATATCTGTCACCTCCTGAAGAATTGACAGACATTGGTCCACATACGTCTGAGTGGACTAACTCAAGCATTCGAGTGGAACGTGTTCCAACGTGATTAAAAGGCAGTCGGGTTTGTTTTCCTTTGGAACAAATAGTGCACTGATCTTCATCACTTGGTGTGAAATGTACACCACTCACAAGTTTTTCAAGTTTCCTGAGACTTTGGAAGTTGATATGCCCCATGCTCCTGTGCCACAAATTCTGATCCGGTTTCTTATGCATTGAAAAATTTGTCACTTGCGTTGGACGATCCAATTTGAACATATTACCTACCAGAGTAGATGTTGCAATCAAACAATTACGGGAATTATAAATTTTGCAGCCTTTTTAATCGAATTTGACTATGTTACCATTTTTTATCATTTGACTGACGGATAGCAAATTTGTACGAAGATTCGGTACATATATGACATTCTTGACTGTAACTTCAGTTATGCCTCCTCCATTGAATAAATTCAATTTCACATCGCCAACAAATTCAACTGGCAAATGTGTGTTGTCTGCTATTTGAACTTCAGTTAAATCTGGTTTTCTTGGGATTTCTAGTAATTCCCTTCGTTTGGTCATATGGGAAGAAGCGCCAGAATCTATGAACCAATCATCAGAATCGATTTGACCAACCACAAATGATGAGTACAAAATTGTCTCTCGTTTAGATTTATCTTTCTTCTTCGGAAATTTGCAATCACGAGATAAATGACCAAATTTGTTGCATGAGAAACATCTTGGACCCTTTTCTTTTGCATGAAATTTCTTGGTATTTCTTCCAAGCAACGCTATGGAATGATTTTCAGAGATATCAGGTTTCACATCCTGCATTAACTTGGTCTTAATTGCATCTGCACTGATTTTTATCCCGGAACTTTTCAGTCCCATTATCATAGGTTTATATTCTTCCGGTAAACCTGCCAATAAAAGTGTTCCAATCCATTCGTCACTAATTTTCATGCCAATCCCGGATAATTTGTGTGCCGTAGAAATGATTTTGTTAACATAATCTTCTTCAGATGAACTATCCTCTAATTTAGTACTGATTAAAGCTCTTAATAGACCAACTCTTCGGGTGAGACCGGAATCTTCAAAAGCATTTCGAAGATTTTCCCAAACTTCTTTGGCAGTCTTTGCTTGTTGCACATGAACATAGTTAATCGGATCGATGGATAGGATTATTTTAGATTTCGCCTTAGTGATCCTTTTATCGTCCTTATCTTCCTCGGTGATACACCCCCAGAGTTATTCGTGTTCCAGCAACGTTTGTATAGAAAACTTCCATGTATCGTAGTTTTCCCGACCTCTGAGCTTCTCGATCATAGGTAATGAACTATTTGACGACATTTTCGTTTTCAATATGACAGTTACAATTATTTCTCTTCTTTGACGGATCGGAATGCTTATTTCGCAAAAATATATTTTATTTTTATCTGTGCGACTTCAGTTCTTGACTCGGGCGTTCTGGGCCCATAACCTGATGAAATATACTATTTCTTATGAATTGAGCCAAGAATATATCGATAATAAAGAGCAGAAATTGACTTTTTTTAACGTATTGCAAAACAACTTTTATTTCAACTATCAATAAATACAATAACAACAGATGTACTTTATTAAAAACAAAATATGGATAACTGGATTTAGTTCTCCATTCCAATAGCAACGCTAACCTATTAACGTTCAATATTTTAAAAACCAATATTTTAACTATTGATTATGTTTCGCTCAATGAACAAATCAGCAAATCAATTCTTAGGGCTACATATTGATAATAACCTGAGATTCGAAGACCATAAATATCAGCAAACTGTGTTGGAAACTCTCCTCAAGTTGCTGTGCCATAAGGACTATCTCCTCCACCATGAATCCTATATCAGCTAGGAATGCATAATTTGCACTCTGTGAATCTCACTTGCGCTATGGGATATGCTTCTGGGGTACAAGTTCTTAAACTCTAACGAACGCAGTTTTTATACTACAGAAGAGGGCTCTTAGGTACATATGTCGAGCAAGAATACGAGATTCTGGTAGACCTCTTTCTTCATCAGAAATAATTTTACCCCTAGCTTGCCTCTTCATTCTAGAAACAGTTTGTTTGATTCACAAAAACTACAAAGACAACATTATGGTCAATCAGTCGAATTATGGAACCCGTCTCATATATAATATCAGTCTTCTTATCCCTTCAACTTCACGAATCAAATTCTACATACTCTACAATGGGAAAAAAATATTCAACCATCTTCCTCTTACCATCAGGAAATCAAGAAGCAATGAAAAATTTCACAGAGAGGCCAAAAAACTCCTTCGAAGAGTCTATTACAATTCAGATGAATTCCTGTTTGACACCTCCACAACTTATAATGTAAATTCCTGAGAATTTAGATCCATTGTGTACCCTCTACTATACTTAGAGTTTCCAATATGTATGTATCATTTTATATTGTCCTTCATTGTATTTTTTCGCGAAATGGTTGAGTTTTTAATTTTTTTTTTTTTTTGACTTATACAGTGTGCTGGTTTTAGAAATGTGTATGTATCAATTTTAAATCTCAGTTCTAAGTATAGTCCATCCAATATCAATTGCAGAAGCTGTTTCTATAGGGGGCAAATAAAAACTCACTTCGCTAACACGAGCGTATATGCGAAGAAACGGAACGAAAAATAATCTTTACTACTTGTATACAGTCTCCGTCGGCACAAAGAGCCCGCTGGTTGACGTGGACTTGAGTGACTGCAACCGATTCGTCTGGGCCAATCAAGTCGGACATCAATGCTGGCAGGTGTGTCTATACGATGGGAGGTCATAAATCAGGCGTTATATTTGTGTTTTAATAGCTCTGAAAGATTAAAAACCAGTAGCGTCTGTGGTCTTGGTGTGTGCCGATCGAAATACGTTTCAGGATATTAAAATATCTGAATAAAATTAGTTATCTCCGCCACTGCTGCTCACAGGATTTCGCCGCAAGACTTTTTTATGCTTCTGCAATTGATATTGGGAAAACTATAGCTTTGTCAACAATTTTTTTTATTTTATGACAATAAAGCATTCCTGATTCTGATTCTGATGCCTTGAAGGAAGAAGTGTCACGGAATCAGGTCTATTTACATAACAGGTCTGTTGTTGTTGATCTCCCAGGTATAAAACAATGTTGGGTTGGGGAAATCATATCGTTAACTAGCAGAAACTGTACGAAAGTTCCTATAATTATTCTTCCTATGATTGAATCACATACAGATACAAAACTGATGCGTTTGTAGTTTTCAGGATCGTGTTAATCTCTTTTTCTTCTGGACTTGATTGAGTGAAGATGACACCAGTGGAATTTTATGAAAAATAAAATTGAAAGACGCGTTAGATGAATCAAGAAATGACATTTTTTAATTTTATAGCCAGCCAGAGGTGTGGTCTCTTCATATTGGTCCTTGATCATTCATATAATATTCACAGGCAAGGAGTTGTTCCACAAAAGACGAAATGTGAAAAAAATGTGTATATTTCATTGATGTTCTTTTCTGATTATTGTAGTGCAAATAATTGATTCATTATCATAAAGTTTGAAAAAATTATCATCGATCTGGGTCAACTTAATTTTGTTCTGCTTTCCATCCCTCCTGTACCGGTACCAATTATGGAAACGACATCGATCAGAGCCACAAACAAATAAACAACCTAATCAAATTAGGGGAGAATTAATAACGCCCCATATATTGTATTCCTAAACAAATCCTGACATCAATCATCAACCATCAATGCCGCACGTCAACAGCAATTTGTTAGGAAGGCGATTATTAGACTTCCTGGGTATAAGGTGAAAATTGCTTTTCCTTCTCCACCCTCATCCATCATCGTTTTCAAGGAAATGCGCCTAATCCCATTCATTACACTCAGGTCGAAATAACTCGGTGGGAAGATATTCAAGGGTATGAATATTTTAATATATCTTAATGAAGATTATGAACAAAGAGGTTTAGTAATCAGGTAAATTTCATGAGATAGTAATTTACGTAACAACAAGTTTGGTAAATACTGTTTTTTTGTATGAGTAGACCAAAGCCTACTGCTCGTCCTGGAATCTGGTTTACTCGTCCAGTTACGGACGAGTTGCGTGCACTATTTTTCAAATCAGTGGGGCACATTTCCTTATAACATTTATCATATATAGAATACAATAAGGAACATTGTAATTCTTGTTTAGATATTTATGAAGGAGGAATAGCGTCTTTGAATATATAAGAAAAGGAAAATTGTGGCAATTCAGATAAATTTTTAATTACAGAAAAAAGATTATCCTCGAGCAAGATTCGAACCTGCAACTTCTAGATTGCTAGTATATGCTCTAACCTACTGAGCTATTCGTAACCCATCCCAACAACGAATATAAAATTCTAGCAATCTAGAGGTCGCAGGTTCGGATCCTGCTCGAAGATAATCTTTTCTCTGGAATTTGGGATTTGTCTAGATTGCCACAATTTTCCTTTGATTAATATTTATATTGAAATTCCAACAATTGCTAATATTAAAGGAATTCAATTTGTTATTTCACTTCAGAGTTCAAGGACCAATATTCATTTAAGGTAAATGTCTTATGTGGACTGTTAAACAATACTGTGATGGGTCCCTTCTCCATTGACGGAAACCTTAACGCCAACCGATATTTGCAATTTTTACAACAAGATTTATTACCAATTTCAAATCAAATGCCGCGTAGATAAAGAGACAGAATTTGGTATCAGATAGATGGAGCTAGTGTTCACTGTAGTATAGCAATACGACAATTTTTAAATGAAACACTCAATGGAAAATGGATAGGACGTTACTCAGTGAATCCGATGCCAGCGCGCTCACCAGATTTAACCCCAATGGATTTTTTTCTTTTGGGGTTTATTGGAGTACAAAGTTCACAAACATCGTCCTTTTAGGGATAGAGAACATTTGAAAACTGAGATTCCTAATTGTGTGAGGGCCATACAACCGGAGCACATTACGAATGCAGTCAACGAATGTGTAAGAAGAACCGAAGTGTGCATGTTGCGGGATGGACATCATACTGAGATGTGAAATACGTCTTTAGGAAACATGCTTTTGTTTTCAAAGCGAATATAAGAATTATTTTGGACAAGAAAATCTCCATAAAATCAATGAGTTTGTGCCGAAATACTTATTTTTTTTATGTTTTGTGATTTGATATTATTGAATATTGAGTTCTTGTAACAATACTGTATAACTTTGAGCATAATAATAATAATAACTTTGTACCAAAAACTTAAAAAAATATTTTACTTTCCAAAAACATTTACTGTGGTTAACCCAATAGTTTTGTAATTTGTAATATTACAGGCTTTTCAAATAAACCGTCGTATACAGGATGTTGTCAATTAATCGTTTTAGCAATTTTTTTTTTCGTAGTCCCCATTTTAAAAAATGAGTAAAAAAAATAAAACTTCACTTAGATGGCCATGACTTCAAATCTAGATGTATTTTTAAATGCTGTACAACTTTTTTAAATAAAATTTCCCGAGATTTACTTGACTATTGTCTCAAAATCAAATTTTCGAAGGCTCCTCGTATATTACGTGTGTTTTACTATATTTCGTTCTTGCATGTTTAGAGTTAGGGGATGCCCAAACTTTTACAAAGAATAACTTTTTGTCGAAAAACCCTTAATAAATAAGTTTCCCACATGGTGCATACTTTGAGGATGACACTGTATACTCATGAAATATAGGTCAACAATTTTATTTCTGGAATTTCAGTCATTCTTCCTTTTTCTTTGTTCACCAATCTTTTTTTGTTGTCCTTTTTTCCCACGACCTTCGATTTTTCCCATTGAAAACTCCCGCCGTAGAAAAGGATGACTCATCAGTCTATAATATTTTAGTTTGATAATCTTCATTCAAATTTCGAATTCTGTTCAAAATTCCAGCTTTATCGTCATATGAGTCTCTGTTTAAATTTTATATGGTTTGTAGTTGTTCTTTTTCAAAGTACGTTGGATTTTGGAAAAAGCTTCATTTAATTGATCGGCTACATTTTTTAAACTACATTCAGAATTTTCTGAAAAATAATACGTTTTGAAAAAGTCTATTCGTGAACTTATATGGACAGGCTTACTTTCAGAATGAAGCTGTTTATCTTCCTGGTTTTTTCGAACTACACGCTTTTTTCTAACGAAACTGAAGGTATGGTTCACATTTTGGTAAATATTTTTGAATGTAATTTCTGACAGTGTTGGACGATTTGGATACAACACCCTATATGCACTTTTTGCTGCACGTTTATTTTTGTTGTTTTGTATATAACAAGTATACAGTGCTTCTCAAAAGTCCTCTCCCCCCCTCTTATTTTTGGAACGATTACACATAAACAAGTGATATTTGGAAACTGAATATTAAAGGTTGTAAACTTCCCTACTAGTGATGATAGATGACGAAATCGTCAAAGATGACATCACAAGGCCATTGTGACAAATAATTTTAGATGGAACCCCACGGCAAGCGACACCTCTTCTAAAAGGTATCGAAAAAACCTATTCGATTATACTAATTTTGTTTGTGTTTATGGCAGTTTTGGCAACTCACTTTCAAAAAACGCAAAGCTGTGATGAATTAAATCAGTTAATACTAAAATTCCAAATTCAAGCTTCGCCTCTGGATAGTTGTCAAATAAGCTGACGTTTTTGTTGGTCTCCCTAATTCGACGTTTTTGTAATTGTCCAAGTTTTTGTACATTTAATAATTTGTGTATTGTTGATCGAACGTTCAACTGTTTCAGCAACTTTTGGTACTTCTAATATTTTTGTACATTTTAATAATTTGTTAAACTGTTGTGAGCCGAACGTTTAAGTGCTTCAAGAAGCGAAATGGTACGTGCTTCAGGTGATGAAGTAGCAGCAATCCTAATTCTTGGTGAAACTGGAAAAAATATTCATGCAGCAGAACGCATTTTTAATGAGAGGTTTCCTGATCGCTCCGTTTCGAAGACTTATTTAAGGGAGCTTCTTCGTGAGTTTGAAACAACGGGTAGTATAAATGATGCGAAACGATCTGGCAGACCACAAATTTCTGATGAGAAAAAAATTGATATACTGGCAGAAGTGATAGTTAATCCTACTTCTTCAACAACTCAAGTTGCATCTACCTGTGAAGTCAGTCGAAGTACAGTACACAGTGTTGAAAAAAAAAACAAATTTCATCCATACAAATTAAAAATGGTTCATCAACTCTCAGACGACGACCCAGACCGAAGACTAGAATATTGTGAAAATATGGAAACTAAAATTAACCAACAGCCAGACTATGTCAAAACAATTTGTTTTAGTGACGAAAGTACTTTCTATCTGAATGGAAATGTAAATACACAGAATGTGAGGTATTGGAGGGACGCAAATCCTCACCTGTTTCGTGAAACACATACCCAATTTCCCCAGAAGGTGAATGTTTGGGCAGGTATCCTGGGAAACCACATCGTTGGGCCTCTTTCTTAAATACTAATTCAACTGGTGAGGTTTATCTGGAGCTGTTGCAAAACGCAATAGAACCGTTGATCCTTGAAATTTTGGAAGATAATCCAGATGAATTCGGCAATTTGGAAATAACATTCCAACAGGATGGTGCTCCTCCACACTATTACGGTGCAGTTAGACGGTATTTGGATGAGGAGTATCGTGGTAGATGGATTTGACGACGAGGTTCAACGGAATGTCCAGCTCGATCACCGGACCTCACACCTTTGGATTTTTTTCTGTGGGGGTACTTTGAATCGAAAGTTAACGCCACTGAACCTGACAATTCTGACGTTTTTAAACAACGTATTGTTGCAGAATGTGAGGCTGTTTCCGCAGACACATTTGCAAAAGTACGAGAAGAGTTTAAAAATAGGATATTTCACTGTCAGGAAGTAGATGGAGTTCACTTCGAACCATTTCTTTAGGTAGATACTGATTCTTAAATCTGTAATCAATATCATACTGAATGGAATTTAAATTTTAATGTTTACTAATGATCCATTGAAACTGCCATAAGCACAAACAGAATAAGTATCATTGAATAGGTTTTTTCGATACCTTTTAAAAGAGGTGTCGCTTGCCGTAGGGTTCCATTTAAAATTATTGGTCACAATGGCCGTGTGACGTCATCTTTGACGATTTCGTCATCTATCATCAATAGTAGGGAAGTTTACAACCTTTAATATTCAGTTCCCAAATTTCACTTGTTTATGTATAATCGTTCCAAAAATAAGAGGGGGGGAGGGGACTTCTGAGAAGCACTGTATATTTGAACTTTTGCTTCATCACTGTAAACGATTTTGATTGGTTATTCCATTAAAGAAATGTCACTAAACAAACATAATAGTTGTCATTTTCATAGCTTACCTTAAAAATGTTAACTCTCATAGGATAGGTATTTACAGTAACAACTAGTCAAAGTTATTCAACAATTAATATTTCAAAAACGGTATAAGATAGGGGTAACAATATGGTATATTTTTGAAAAACGGAAAAGAGCTCATTCCAAAAATTCAATAATATACAGGTATCCAATTAGAAAAAAAAACAACTCAATTGCAAAGACTTGTGTGAGTTAAGAAGACGGGGACCTTAGCTTTTTGAGTGTCATCCGAAGCACTACTCGGCAACCGTGGACAGTCCGAAGGATTGATATCTAGGTACCAAGAATGTTCGGTTGGTCATCTATCTCCTCCCGCTCAACGAAACTACAGAAAAAAATGTAATTTCAGTAGCCCTCCTGAGAATCGAACTCGGACCATCTGGACATCAGCCTTGCTCTCGGCCACCAACCCAGTTGATGTGAAGAATGAAATAACATAAGATAAATAATAATACTGATGTAGTTTCTATGTAATGTCGGGGAAAAGGATAAAATAAAAAATAAAAAAATAATTGTTTCCAAAAATACTTTATTTTTTCATGGTGGAAGTAGCGCGAGAGTGATCCCCAAATCAACCAGACCAGTCTTCCTTGGATAGAAATCAAGTTGGTAACCATTTTTCCGAAACGGGTCTGGAAATTAAAAAATACGTAGAAAGAACTGAAGTATTGGACAAAATAACTTTCAACTTACTCAGAAATACCATGGAAAAGCATGTTAGTTTAAATGCCTACGTATTGAATTGGCGGGAATTAGGTTCGAATGATGAAAATAATACAAATTTTGAATTGTCGACGTTTAGAAACTTCATTGTTCCATCTTCAGAATTCTGAAGTAAGAAAAAACAAGACATTTGAAATACAATTTTGGAAACAATGTATATATGGAACACTGTTTATCATCTACACAGCTTATCAACAATAAAAACCGACGACAGAAAAAGAATTAACAGTGAAAATTTACAACTTGTTCTGGTTAAAATATGGACCACATATTTTAACCTGTTAAAAAAGATCAAACCCGAATTGTTATTCGGAGTCCAGAACAGGTGGTTTATTTTAACTCTTTATTATTTTTGTCTCGTCGGTTCTTATTGTTGTGGAGAAAACAAAGTTAAAAATTGCAAAAAATTACATAAATACATAATATGAAAGTTTGATGTAGGTATTCTTATAGTACCCAAGTATTTCATGCTAAAACTTTCCTCAATTCAATTTCCACAATTCCCCAATCAATAATTTTGTTCATTTATGATGTACCTTAAAATAAAAACTCACTAACTATATATTTTTGTTACAGATCAGACACACCTATAACTATAATCGCAGTTTTGGTTTTACCTCTTATTTTATGTATTTTTGTGTTTCAAAATTTGTTTTTTCAAAAAGTTGAGTTGTCGAATGACTTTATTTTATGTTATTATTATGAGCAAACATTAAAGTCATCTCTAATGAAAAGAAATAAAAATCTAATGAAAATAAATGAATACGCACAAATTTTGAAATCGATATTTCTCCATAATTCGAAAATTGTCAACAGTTGAGTTTGTTCATCTGGATGCGTATTTAGGTAATATGTAGATTATATTCATAGTTATTATTGTGAACAAGGAAAACCTGCCTAAATGTTAGTAACATCGCTAAGTGTATATGTTTTTCTCTTTTCTCCGAATAATAATTATCATTTCAGGCATTTTTCTTTATTTATATAATTTTTATTTTGAATGAACTATTTTTTGTACTCTAGAGTCTTGAAGATGAAACAATAATGTTACGAAACGTCTACAATTCGAAATGTTTCTTCTTCATCATTCTGACCTAATTACAACCAATTCAACACTTGAAAGTATTTCAGCGGTCGCTATGAATGCACTATTCTCTGAAATAATGGGTTACAAATTTATATTTTGGAAATGTTAAAAAAAAACAATTTCAACTGAGTACCAACGTTGAAGTTACTTGGTAACAGGATATTAGTAATGTTAGTAAGCTCTCCACAATATTTGTAACGCAAAGATACATGGTTTTTCAGAAAGTAATTTTCCACAAGCTCTTATTCAACTTCTCGTATTGTATATATTTTCTATATAAAATTTATGATTCGAATACCACCGACTTCCAGGTATGCAATTGACGTACAATCATGGCATGTGGTATGATTTGCAGAACAAATTTTTTGGGAGCGTTGTGTAATGAAAATCCAAGATGGCGAATTTAAGTAGATATTAGTACACAATAATTGTTTTTCTTCATCAAACACTTGTTGATTGGATAGTATTTTCCTAGATTATTCAATCAGAAACTTCAACAAATTAAGAGTACTTATCTTCAGTTTTTCGCAAAAATTATTTCAGACCTTAACTCTTATCTAAGTGGAGTATTATGAATTTGAGGTTGGGTTTGTTTGTCAGTTGATCTGTCAAAACAATCATATGCAAGAAAGTATAGCAAGATATCAGTGAATCCGCGACATCGATTCGATCAAATAATATGATGAATGAAAAAATGGAGTTATCGTCTCATTCTGACTCACCTGTACTATGTTTCTGATTCTCCCAACATTAAAAAATGTTCAGGAGGTTGACACATATTCCGATATGTTGTAAGAAATTAGCATAATGCGATTATTGCACATAGGAAATTATGTCTCTACTAAGGACATATCTTCAGTTCTTCTCAATTATCTCGGAAACCTCCACTTTTAGGCACATGTAAATGACTTTTAGGTTGAGTATCGATGAGCCGAACTAATGTCGAACGCTCATTTGTCCATTCGGTTGTCCCAAGAAAATATGAAGGCACATATGACCACATACCATCGTAATTACGCCACTGGTTCACGAAAATAAAAAATTATACCTTGAAATTAGCACGTTGCTAAACCTTGATTAATATACCATATTTCAGATTTTCTCCTTCAGGAATTTTGGAGAAAACAAATTGAATCTCAATTTTTTTCGTATTTTTGACACCTTGTATCTTAGAGGGGATGCATTTTGGGACATATCTTGATAGCAACTTTTCACTTCGAAATGAGGTGTGGAATCTGTAGTCGGAGTTTGTCGGTCTTATTCTGACTCATTCTGTATATCAACCATTCTTCAATGTTAAAACGTCGCATAGTAATTTCATGTATACAGGACGAGTGAAAAGATACAGTCCAAGTTTCTTAGAAAAATACGTATTCTTTTTTTCGAAAAAAGCCCATATTTGTCTCCGATGGAGTAAATGGGTATCAATAAAATCCGAACAAGTCGGGAACCTATGCTGATATTGATGACAATATCCCGAACTTCCCAAACCGTACATTACATCTAAAATTCATCGATTTTTTCTCGAAATCTAGGGTATTCATTGAAAAGCAACGCATTTTTCTAAGAAACTCAGACTGTATTTTTTAACTCACCCTGTATACATGAAATGACTATGCGACGTTTTCAATATCGAAGAATGTTCGATACATATGACATGTTCTCCCCTATATCACAAAGAAATAACTGATTCCATTCATTTTACAACCTCCATTTCTTTTTTTCATTATTATCCTCTGTTCATTAATTTAAATGTATTATAATTTTTTTTTCATTATTTAATTCTATTAATTATGTCTAAATATTTGTTATTACGTTAATATGTTATTATTTTCTAATAAATTTAATTCTATTACAAATTATTCTAAAACCATGTATAATCTTATACCAGTTAATAACTGTCTGGTTATACATAGTATTCTTTTTTTTTAAATTCATATGTTCCATTTCAATTGTATACAAATTATTGTGAACTCAAATATGAAAATAAATAAATGTTTAACTTTTTTTTATACGAACTAAAAAACGAGAAGTTGACGTACCCCTATTTCCGAACCACCCTGTATGAAAAAAGTATGTCAAATAACTTCGATCGAGATCTACGGAGTTCATCCATGCTAAATAAAATCTTCAATTCTCGTCAGCGAACTCACACTGGTTGGTTTGAAATTAATCGAATTGGATTTTTCTTTGTTCACCCTGTTATAGAGCACAAAACGAAAAAGTATAATGAATCCGAGACCATCGTGACATTGTACCATCATTTCAATAATGTCTGAATATTTGTTATTACGTTAATATGTTATTATTCTCTAATAAATTGAATTCTATTACAAATTATTCTAAAACCATGTATAATCTTATACCAGTTAATAACTGTCTGGTCATACATAATAGTCTATTTTTTTTAAATGCATATGTTCCATTTCAATTGTATACACAATTATTGTAAACTCAAATATGAAAATAAATAAATGTTCAACTTTTTTTTATACGAACTAAAAAACGAGAGGTTGACGTACCCCTATTTCCGAACTGTATAAAAAAAGTATGTCAAATAACTTCGATCGAGATCTACGGAGTTCATCCATGCTAAATGAAATCTTCAATTCCCGTCAGCGAACTCACACTGGTTGGTTTGAAATTAATCGAATTGGATTTTTCTTTGTTCACCCTGTTATAGAGCACAAAACGAAAAAGTATAATGAATCCGAGATCAACGTGACATTGTACCATCATTTAGGCATGGTTTTCCTAGAATAAATAGGCGTTTTGTCAATTCTGGGAATTGTTAGAAATTCTGAGCAGAAAGCTTCACTTTTCATCTTTAACTCCCTGTATCTCAAAGACTGGTCGATCGATTTTTTCGTGCTCATGGACATTTTTGGCGAGGAAGTCAAAATCAACAACATACCAAAAATTCAGAAAATTGAATCAAAAGCCAGTTTCCATAAGGATGGTGCGGGGTCGTTTGTAAAAATAGAAAAAAATGGTTATTGATATATGATATAATACTTTCATTTGAAAGGTTCCAGTGCAACAAATATCGAAGCGGAGTGGAATCTAGCACTCTGGAGGTGTGTGCTCCATCGTTTACAACAGTAAAAATATTGGGTGACAGAGTTGAAACGAGGCCGTACGAGCTGCCAAGACGAACATTGCAGTGGTCGACCAAATGAAGTGACTAGGCCAAAAAATTTGAAAAAAAAACATCCACAAAATGGTATTGGATGACCGTCGACAAAAATTGCAGATGTGGTAGGCATTTCAAAAAGTGCTCCATATGGCATATTTACTGAAGATCCGGACAGGAGAAAGTTGTGCGCAAGATGGATGCCACGATCACTCACAATGGAACAAAAGCAGCGTCGTGAGGATGTTTCACTGCCGTGTCTCTATATGTCCAACAACAATCACAAACTAGTGATCTAGTGATAGAACGCCTCATCCCTAGAGATAAGCAAGTAAAACTTTCATGGTTCCACATCTGATTTATTCACACTCTGTTCACATTTTCAAATTAGCGATACTTGATGAAATTCCATGATTACGATAACTACGATTTTCACCAAAAATGGGTTGACAAAACTGATTTATATTACTGGGGTTTGCTATGAATAATGGAATTAGGTAGTCAGTTGTATATTGGGTAATTGAGTGATTATTGGTCGAAAGACTATTCAATTTCTAGTAAACAATTTAAAAGGGGCGAATCAATCAAATTAATCCAATCATTTGATAAATATTGTGAGTTCTTGTCTATGTTGATCTCTGAGCTTTCTGGGAGATTGAGTTTTTGACCCTTATTTTCCCCATGTAGGAGTTCAAAGTCATGAGCAAAGCAATGCTTTTCAGTCAGGAGGATAGATTTGCGAAATATAAATTAGATTTGCCCTCAATGAAACTGTTTCTATGCTCGGATATGCGTTACTTGGTCCTACCTGTTTGACCTATGTGACAAGTACCACAAGTTAGTTTATATACTCCAGATTCGGACTTTTCAATTCGATCTTTGTTGTTTTTGATGAATTTTTTCAAAGTATAATTGTTCTGTAAGCAATATATTTATGCCAGATCAATTAAAATCTAACATTGAACATAATAGAGAAATCTCAACAGCTCGAACAATCAAAACTTAATACATTCAGAATAAAGTTGTTTTTACACGGGCACATCAAGGAATAAAATATTTCCAACAGAAAATTAAACCGACAAAAAAATCAACTGAAAATCGAAAAATAAAATGAACCTTTTTAGTCTTAATGATAATTGAGCTCCTAAACTAATGTAAGTAACAAATTTTGATTCGGCGCCAAACAAACAATTATCGAAGATTATTATATCACTTTGAAGAAGTGATCAGAACGCCGCCATTCATCTCCCTGCCATCATTTTACGCTTTACCTAATTCAATTGCTAGTTTGTTTGGCGCCGACTCAACATTAGTTACTCACATTAGTTTGGGAGCTCAATTATCATTGAAACTAAGAATTTTTATTTTATTTTTTGCTTTTCAGTTAATTTTTTCGTCGGTTTAGTTTTTTGTTAAAAAGTTTTAATTTTTCAATTTTTGGGGCTGAAATTCACTAATTACTACCTACTTAATTGTTGATTACTTCCAAAATACTTACTCACCTATCTTACTCCAACTATTAACTGTTAAATAATATGATTATCTACTATTTATTGTTATAAAATAAAAATTATTTTTAAAAGTTCTGGTTAGTTGATTTTATCACTGTATATAGTTTCATAGAATGTAATTATTGTGACGGATGTAGGAGGCTCTGTCAATGTCAACTACATATGTGTGCCAATATTCACAAGTGGAAAATCAATCATCCCCTATTTTTCTACCCATAGGGGGGATTATATCATACCAACTTGGAATATGAGCAACTATGAGGTATACACTATCCAATGAAAAAAGAATCATCCAAATCGAAAAACCCACTACAAAGTTATGCCTGATAGAATCGGTAAACGGACCAAAATTCAGAGGGTGATCGATCAATGTCCTCCATTTTGCTACCCTTAGGGATCGATTTTTCTGTTCAAATTCAAATGGGACCAACTTCGGAAAACACCCTATTCAATGAAAGAAGAATGATCGGAATCGAACTGCTCTGTGAAAAGTTATGCGTGATGATACATAAAAAAACACGTCGATTAGAGAACCTTCTCCTTTTTGATTTCGTCAGTTAAAAATTTAATATACACGTCGACTAGAGAACCTCCTCCTTTTTGGTTTCGTCGGTTAAAAATGGTGATCGGGATAACTTCAGAGTTCTTGAATTCGGGGTTCTTCGATATCTTGATGGAAGATCCTACATGTTTCTACAAGAAGAAAGTTGAAGAAATACTAAAATCAATTTAATATGTTCTTAACGACTATGAAAAAATGAGATGCACTATTATAAACCCTCAAATTCCAAAACTCTAGTCACTTATAAAACTTCATAAAGAAAATTACCCTATCCGGCGAGTAGTATCTTACGTTACCATCAGTGAAAATCTCTGAAAAATTCATAGATCTCATCAAGAGTAATTATAAATTTGTTCCTAAATTGAGCTTGAAGAATTCATATGAATTAATTGATAAAATCAAGAACATGCATCTTCCTAAAAATTCCAAACTCATTTCTGTCGATGTTCAAAATATTTCTCCTAGTATACCACCACATGAAACAATCATGCTAGTAGGTAACGTACTGGATAGAAACCATGTTAATCCGATCATCAACGATGAGATACGGGATTCACTTACAGTTTGTTTAACCCAAAATTATTTCCAATTCAATAATAACTTTTATTCTTCTAGTAAAGGAATAATAATGGGTGATCCATCAAGAGTCCGTTACTATCGGGAATTTCAATAGATAATCTCGAAAGTATAATCCATAACAATCCGTTGATAAAAAACTCATTATACTGGTATTGATAAATCGACGACATCTTATATTGCTTTGTAGGAACTGATAGACAATTGAATACATTCAAGGACTTCATCAATGGCATTCATCGCTCAATCAAATCTGTAAAAGAAATTGAAGTGAATGATTCGATAAACTTCTTAGATTTGGCCATAACGGAAATAAAGCATAAACACGATTTTCCAACAACCCTCGTATACAGATATTACAATATATATTAGTTCGACTCATACCTACCACCAACACAAAGTAGCCGCATATAATAGTATGATCTACAGACTAGCGAATCTTTCTCTGTCAGAAGATACTTTCAACAAAGAATTAAATATAATTGAATAAATTGCAGACAATAACAGATAAAACTTGAGTTTAGTTGCCAGAATTCTATCGAAAAAAGTCTATATAAAGGCGATTCAAACAATTTATCCAACTTCACATACAAAGTGAAATTTCAAGGTCATTACTTATTCCGGCAAACCTTCAGGGAATATTTCTAATTATTCAAGACATGAAGATATTAATATTGCTTACAGAACAAATGAAACTTTGGAAAAATTCATCAATTCCAACAAAGATCGAATTGAAAAATTCGACGAATCTGGAGTGTATAAACTAGCTTGTGGTACTTCCAAGTTTTTATATAGGACAAACAGGTAGAATTTTCAAGCAACGCATATCCAAGCATAGAGACAGTTTTATTAAGGGCAAATCCAATTAAACTTTCGCTAACCATCTCCTGACTGAAAAGCATTGCTATGCTAATGACTTTGAACTTTTACGTGTAGAAAAGAAGGGTCGAAAACTTAATCTCCTAGAAAGCTCAGAGATTAACAAAGACAGGAACTTACAATATCTATTAAATGACCAGATCAATTTTAATAATTTGCCCCCTTTCAATCTGTTTAATAATTGACTAAAATTTCGTCCAATAACCACTTAATTACCTAATATCCACCTCACTACCTTCTCCGATTATTTATATCGGACCCCATTAATTGCAATTTAGTTTATCTCTACTTGAAAAAGTCGTGTCGTGGCTTTTGTAAACCAATTTTTGGTGAAAATCGTAGTGAAGTGTTTTTAGTATGCTTTGGGAATAATTTGCTGTGAAATTTTCATAAGACTGCAAAAAATTATCTCCGAGACAATATATCCATTATGGAATCTTTTGGCTCAATTAGTACAGTGTGGAAATTTGTTCGTGTAACCTCCATATCTCGTGTCCCTTTTCTCGAAGAATTTGTATTTGTAACAGATCAAAAGGAGAGTTTATCTGTGGTGATATGCCTGGTCTGTAGATTAATACTGTCTTCTAGACATCTGGAGTCGATTCTCAGGCTGTATTAAAATAAGATTGATAAAAAAATTTTGACAAAAAATTAAAACGACGAAAAAATCATCTGAAAAGCAAAAAGTAAAATAAACCTTCCTAGTCTCAATATCAATTGATCTCCTGAACTAATGTGAGTAACTAATTTTGAATCGGCGCCAAACAAACTATCATCGAAGATCATTATATTACTTTGAAGAAGTGATCAAAACGCCGCTGTGCATCTTGCTGCCACCATTTTACACTTTACCTAACTCAATTGCTAGTTTGTTTGGCGCCCACTCAAAAATAGTTACTCACATTAGTTTATGAGCTCAATTGTCATTAAGACTCAGAAGGTTTATTTTATTTTCTGCGTTCCAGATGATGGTTTCGTTGGTTTAATTTTTTGTTAAACAGTTTTTTTTTTTCATTTTTTTTTGTGGCTGATAACTACCTACTTAATTTTTTATTACTTCCGAAATACTTACTTACCTAGCTTACTTCAACTATTGACAGTAAAATAATATGATTATCTACTTTAACTATCTATTGTTACATAATATAAATTATTTTTGAAAGTTCTGGTTAGTTGATTTTATCACTTTGTATATAATTCCATCCTCTCATAGAATGTAATTATTGTGACGGATGTAGGAGAATCTGTCAATGTTAACACCTACATATGTGTGCCAATGTTCAAAAATGAAAAATCAATCATTCCCTATTTTCTACCCATAGGGATGGATCATCCAATTCCAAATCAAAACATGACTCACTATGAGGTATACCGTATCTAATGAAAAAAGAATCATTCAAATCGGAGAATCCACTACAAAGTTATGCCTGATAGAATCGGTTAACGGACCAAAATTCAGAGGGTGCACGATCAATATCCTTCATTTTGCTACCCTTAAGGATGGATTTTTGTGTTCAAATTCAAATGGGACCAACTTCGAAGTACACCCTATCCAATGAAAAAATAATCATCGGAATAGAACAGCTCTGTAAAAAGTTATGCGTGGTCATACATAAAAAAAATATACGCGTCGAATAGAGAACCTCCTCCTTTTTTATTTCGTCGGTTCAAAAAAAAATGTACGCGTCGACTAGAGAACCTACTCCTTTTTTATTTCGTCGGTTAAAAATAAGAAAACATACTATGATTTTTCAATTGAACCAAACTTCCCAGATAGGACAATTCGAATACTATATTCTTTAAACGAACCTATCGACATAAAATCCTTGTTACCCAGTATAAATGCTCCAGTCACCAAAATGTGATCAAAATACATGTGAACCAATCAATAATTATTATTATATACTCCTGTTATTGGGATTAGGCCTGTTGGATGTATTATGTCTAAAATAAAAATAAAATAAATGAAAATAAAATAAAATAGAAATTTTTTCGTGACAAAAACACAACCAGGAAATCAACTGTGCCATCATACGAAAGTAGTTATAGTTATATCCTGTTGTTTCCTACACCCAACTGTCATTGCTAAATTTGTTATAAACATTTAAAAGCATTTTTATATTTTTTTTATCGTTTTTGACTTTTAACTTGAAAACTAATAAAGCATTCTCAATACTGAACGAATTGTAGAGAATCTAATTGCAAAGAAAATGAGCCCTAGCACAACTCGATTGATCGAAAGAGACTATTATATCACTATAAAGAGACAGCTTGAGGAACTGATAGCTGATGGAGATAATTCAAAAATTATAAAATATATAAATAACAAGCCTACAATTGTGGATAAAATCTCATCAGGGCAAAAAAACATGTAAAGTATCCTGATATACAAATGAACTGTGATATAATATATGTGAATACTGGTTAGTTAATTTCATCACTTTGTATATAATTCCATCCTTTCATAGAATGTAATTATTATTGTGACGGATGTAGGAGGATCTGTCAATGTCAACTACATATGTGTGCCAATGTTCACAAGTGAAAAATCAATCATCCCCTATTTGTCTACCCATAGGGTGGATCATTTCATTCCGAATTGAAATATTACCAACTATGAGGTATACCCTATCTAATAAAAAAAGAATCATCCAAATCGGAAAACCCAGTACAAAGTTATGCCTGATAGAATCGGTTAACGGACCAAAATCCTTAGGGATGGATTTTTTTGTTCAAATTCAGATGGGACCAAATTCAAAGTACACCCTATCGAATGATGAAAAAAAATCGAACTGCTCTGAGAAAAGTTATGAGAGATCATACATAAAAAAAAAATATACGCGTCGACTAGAGAACCTCCCCTTTTTGATTTCGTCGGTTGAAAATAACTGTATTGAATAGATATCTGTACCTAAATCATACTAGAAAGTGGAGAATTCCTTGAGTACACCACATTTTACGCGAGCATCATCAACATCATACAGTTTTTGATACATTTCAGCAGTACTAGAGCAGTTCATTACATGTATTTCGTTGGCCTTTCTTTGGTAAATATAATAATTTTTGGGCCTTTTTGTCTTTCGACAACCATTCATTCTTCACTCCTTCAATATCGGTGTTATCAACCACGTCAGTTCTAAGAACAATCCCGTCTACTTTCCCAGCTTGAGTGAAATGACTAAACTTTCGAAGCAACAAGCCTATCGCACTGGGCTAGATGAGAGTATTCACTACCCCTTTCGTTTTTTCCTTTTGTGTACTCACTAGGTCGATAAACGCTCATGTAGATATGATTTGATGATAATTAATTACACTAATAGAAAATACATCGTGAATCTCATTTATGTCTTCATTGAGAATAAAAAACGTCTTAGTCCCCAAGACAGCTGACTACAAATATTTATACAAAATAATATCAATATATCAAAAAACAACTACTCCGGTCTTATATTAAAAATGTCTAACTGATATTCAAGATAAGATGTCAAAGTTGGCAATGATAGTTGCACTAGTTGGGTTGAGAGTGCGTTGGCTAATAGTGTTTCCCATTCTGCTGGTGCCGTCCCAACAAAAACTAAGAAATAGATGGATTTTGATCGTTTTAATCAGGTTCGCAGATATTAGTCATTAGTCTGTTCGACCAACTCTGTACTGATGAGGGGCAAAAACCTCGAAATTGGGAAAGTTGTTGATATTTATCCATTCCGTGACAAATATTTGCGAAGTAAACTTGTATTCAGTTATTGATAACCCACTTACAAGAGGTTACTCGTTCCAAAAGAGAAATCACCAAGTTGTATGATTTTCGAAAAAAAGTTTATTGAATTGATCACAACATAGGCTAATTCAAAACTAGTTACACCTACAACATTTAATATAAATGTCAGTCTCAAACTCAGAGGCCATGCTTCGAGTAATTTTCACTTTTGGTTGAATTGCAAAAATGCAGGAGGAAATTCCCTCTTATGGAAATGCAATACAAAATCTCATCGACAAATGAAACATTTGTACACCTTTTGAATTGAGAAGGGATATTCAGCGACTTACCCAGGAAAAATTCACGGGTACGCCCCTGTTTCGAGAGTATACTTCGTTAGCACGAATGAAATTTAATTGTGCCGACGGAAAATCACTTTGAATTGGTAATTGTATCAAATGTCATTTTGAATTCAAAGTGAGATTAATTTTAGGTCTCTTGGAACAATTCATTTTCCACAGTGGAGAAAATACAGAGTGGGTAATCTTTTCAGTTTAGAAGCACTTGAATAAGTAGAAATATTGTTTGACAATTAAATATTAAAAGTTATCCATTAGATTCCTGCAAATTTATTGAAGAAAATACCCATTAAATCCCTCATATTGAACAAATGAATCCCAGCAGAGTACGCAGGCTCGGGTTCTTGATGAGATTTGAACGAATTTTGAATTCGAAGCGTAAATGCTCCCAATAGTAAATCAACGTATCGAAAATAGTTTTTGCTACAATAATGCTGCAATCATATGGCGTGTTTGATTTGACAAATTTGGCAAAAAGGTTTTGGATTCAAACAAGTCTCCGCAGCAGCGAACAGTATACAGCGTGTTTCACGGTGGATGGAACATTCTCTATCCATCTAAAATATGTTTATCAATACAATGTTGCCGTTTGTATCAGAAACTAGTTGCTACTTTGTTATTTCAAATATAACACCCCCTATATTATATCACTTTTTCAATCCTTATAGGATTTCTCATAACTTTCCCCGATAATTTTCTATACCTATCTGTGAGAGTTTCCAAAATAAGAATTATTTTGACAATTTTTTCAATGCTATTTTATATTGAATTACAGTGGTTGAAAATCTGAAAAAAAATTAAAACATGTTTTCATCTTTGTAAAGTTCAACAACATTTTGGGTAGTTCCTCCCACCTAATTTCAGGTAACCTGCCGAATGCAATAAATATTTAACTCGACATGTGAATATGGCAGAATGTTGAACTGATTGTGTGGTGAATGTACACATTGCAGGATGCCTGAGATAGATATTCAATTCCAAAGTGAAGAAAACAACGAACCTTGTTATATACAAACTGGTGATAAGGACAGGACTAGTTGATTTCTTACTCTGACTCAGAGGAACTCGTTAGAATACCGACTCTATAACATTTTGCCAACGTATATGGAATTGCTTCTACTCAGTCCCGGAGTTTCTGGGATATTTTCAACATTTTTCAATTTAGATTCATGAACATACTCACTACTTTCTCCCCTCATTAACGATCTGGCTCTCAGGTGTATCGTGTTTTTGTTTTATTGCCTTTTGTTGAGTGATTTTAATATGTTTTATTTGATTTCATTTTACTCAGTATGGGCTCATGTCCCCCAGAAACGACCTGCTATAATTGTATTCATGTACATAGAATAGTCAAATAAATGTTCATTTCATTCCACTTTGAGCCACTTATCATAATTATCAGTCACTTGCAAGAAACAAACAACACAACCAGTATTGAAGTGGGAAACATTCGCAATTGAATATTGTTCTGAAAATAGCATCACGACCATTGTAGTAATTCAGACATCCAGAACAAGCAAGATTCTCGCATGCACGGTTTACAAAGCTGTCTACGAAGGAAAGTTCTTTACGTTCTACTAATGTTTTCTGATTGGCTGTTGAATGAAAGATCCCAAGAATTTATTTAACAGTACGCGATGTGCACGATGATTGATTTGAACATTACGGCCTAATTTTTTTGAAAATTTGCCACTCTCTCAAAAAATTATGTATATAGTATTAATGTATCTAGTACGAAAACGGCCGCACAGTGATTGGCGACGCCACAATCCAACCAGAATTGAAATTAACCTACTTCATTCATAAATGCGCCGAGAGATTCATCCTGTCTTGGTGTTTAGTTTCAAGAGCCAGCAAAAGACAAAGACAATAATTACTGTTATCTGATTGGTTACTGATTATGATTTTTCATTCAGCAGCCAATCTGAAAACACGAGTATTTTATTTATTACTTCAGAAGTATTTTTTTTTATTTTTTTCAGGATTCTTCCATGATTCGTTCGCAAACTTCCGTTCATAGACAGCTTTGTGAACCGTGCATGCGAGAAACTCGCTTGGCAACATTGTTCAGTTCACGTGTTCTAAATTTCTGAATTACTACAATGTTCGAGATATTATTTTTCAGAACAATATTCAGTTGGGAATGTTTCCCTTTTCAATACTGTGTCCTTTGTTCCTCACAAGTGACTGTGATAATTATGATAAGTGCCTCAAAGCAGAGTATGAAGTCAACTAGTTCTGACTTTATCGCCAGTTTGGATATAACAAGGTTCGTTGTTTTCTTCACTTTGAAATTCAATATCTATTCCAGGCAGCCTATAAAGTATACATTTACCACACACTCAATTCAACATTCCTCATTATTCAAATGTCGAGTTGAATGTTTATTGAATTCGGCAATTGCCAAAGTTTTTCTCTGAGTAGGTCACCTGGAATCAGGCATGTGGCGCTACCCAAAATTTTTTCGAATTTTACAGTTTTCAAATTATTTTTTTCAGATTTTTAACCACTGTAATTCATTTTAAAATGGCTTTATACACTCGTTGTTCACGGATGTTACACCCTGTGAATCAATGAAAACAGATACAGGAGGATGTGGAGAATTTGAAGTTTTGCTGAACACTGAACAAACAATGATGCTTGTAATTAAGTTTATTATACACTTTTCTGATACAGTGTGACCCATTCAAAATGGAACCACCCCTGTAGAATTCGCCTTTTTCATAAATTTTTTCAATATTAAGCATCAAAAACTGTATCCTGACACAAATTTTCATGACTTTAGTTTAATTTCCAAGGCACTCTATGGTTTTTTTTCTTTGTCAGAAACGGCAAAATTTGTTATGCAATTTTTGTTTTCAAATTTGACTATACCACTGGATTCGCAGTCGTTATGAATGAAAACCATCAAATTTTCATTAAAAAATATTGGTTAACAACGAAGTCACAACTTTGATTTTGGAAACAAAGTATTTGATTATAATTTTTATTTGGATTATATACATTTTTAAAATCTGGCAAAACTGTCGATACAAAGTAGAACATCAGTGAACTTTCACAGTGGAAATCCGAAGTCAATAGCTCATTCCGTTCTACAGTTATAACTCTTGGAAGTATGGTAATGTGAGCGATTTGTGGTGGAAGCAATTTTGTAATAAAAATCTGACTACGCCACTGGATTTGTAAATTATATTCCCTTAAAATTATTTATTCAAGTGTAAACTAAAAATAAATATTAATGTAAAACTAAATATTTAAATTTTTGTGTCATCTACCAAACCTCCATTTAATTCGATACATTTATCGTATCTCTTCCGAATAGTTTTTACACTATTTCTTATTTATTGAGGTGTAATTTTGGCAAAAGCTTGTCGTATTCTTTGCATGAGTTCAGGTCGATTCCTTGGTCTCGTTTTGTATACTTTTTGTGTCAGAATACCCCATAGAAAAAAGTCTAGTATTGTTAGATCAGGCGATCTAGGTGGCCATTCAATTTAAGTCACTACCTCGTCCTAACCAATGATTTGGGAACTGGTCATTCAGCCACTGTTTAACAATCCTGGTATTGAAAATGTGAATTCACTCGTTCCGCAGGTGGAATTTCTTCAATTTCGTCCAATAATTGGTTATTTAAAAATTCCAAAAAAATCTGCCCGTTCATGTTTCTATCAAAAAAATATGGATCTATTATTCTATCTTTCACTATACCACACCAAACGTTAACTTTTTCAGAATATTTTTAACAATCTATGACCCAGTGCGAGTTTTCAGATGCTACTACACCATTAGTGCTGAAAAAAGCTTCATCACTAAGCATTATGTGTTTCAAAGAATTTCTTATATTCAGGTATTCGCCTTGTTTGGTTACTGAACCAGTTTCTTCGAATGGTTTGTTAATTTTGCTAACGGTGCTTCTGTCAATGGGAAGTCGATTTGGATGTCTGTGATCAAATGTCCCCAGAAATTCTTAAAATTTCAATGATAATTGCAGAGCCATTATTAAATGCACGTAACCAACAACTATTATTTTATTTCTGATTAGCTGTCAAAATCACAGCCTACTATTGATTCAGTACAATACCTATACCTAACGCTTGTTCTAGTTGAGTTTTGCAGAATTTAAAGGAAACCATTTTTGTCCTGCTTTCTGTTTTATTATTGGATGAATAATTTTGATACTTTGAAACTTGTTTCTGTTCATTTCGTTTTTATCGGCTATGGAAGAATGTACTACTGCATAACTTGAAAATGAATTTCTGATTTTCTGTTATTTTCGAGTACACTTATAACCTACACTTGAATAAATGATTTTAAGGCAATATAATTTACAAATCCAGTGGCGTAGTCAGATTTTAATTACAAAATCGCTTCCACAACAAATCGCTCACATTACCATACTTTCAGGAGTTATAACTGTAGAACCGAATGAGCTATTGACTTCGGATTTTCACTGTACAAGTTCACTGATGTTCTACTTTGTATCGGCAGTGTTGCCAGATTTCAAATATGTCTATAAAGATTATAATCAAATACTTTGTTTCCAAAATTAAAGTTGTTGTAACTTCGTTGTTAACCGATATTTTTCTCTGAATTCTGATGGTTTTCATTTATAACGACTACGAATCGAGTGGTGTAGTCAAATTCGAAAACAAAAGTTGTCTAATAAACTTTTGCCGTTTTTGACAAAAGAAAAAAACCATAGAGTGCCTTTGAAATGAAACTAAAGTTATGAAAATTTGTGTCAAGATACACTTCCTGATGCTCAATATTAATTAACATTTTTTTTAGATTAATTGAAAAATGCGTATTCCACAGGGGTGGTTCCATTTTGAATGGGTCACACTGTATCTTAGATCGCTCAGTGATAACATCTACTGGCCCCAAGCCCGGAAGAAGGGGAGAATTTGATGCGGAATCAAAACCACAAATTATTGAAAATTTTGTTCCATTGTGTTTCTTTCTATTTTTTCGCCATATTCAAATAACTCATTCAACTGCCATTGAATATACTATACATCTTCGGTAAAATTGTATTTCCATGGAGGGTATGTGGAATTTGGGGGTAACTTTTGATATTATACTGCTCCGTTTTGTGCGGAAAATTAAATTCGAAAATTTGAAAAACACCCTTTCTATCATCAATGAACTGCTATGCTGTACGTATGATCATGTATCAGTGAAAATTACTCATCAACACAGACAACTATCAATCCCTTCATGCTTCACCAGGTTTCAAAGGTGCCATGCAATATGAGAAAACTGATGATGGATGTCAATGGCTAGCATCCCCATTGGCGTTGGCGTGCGTGGAGTTTTCGTGAGGATGGTGATCTATTTGCCCCATTTCGGTTTGCATTCCTCCGATATCGTCGCTGTGTACCAGCGTCCATTCTGTCCTACTGAAGAAAACATGCAAAGAAAATTTCATGCAATGGTGTGGGGGTGATGGGTATGCTTCAAGGAATGGAATAAATTAATTTGACCAAGTTACAAATGTGTTTTCGGCAAGTCATTCGAATTGTAAAATATAATATAGTATGACAAAAAGTAAAGTAAAATATTAAATGAAGTATAAACCACACATGCAGCAAAAAACATCGGAATAAATTTGAAAAATTCGCAGAGTATCACTAAGAAACATAATTGAGAGATACAGGCGTACTTAGAAAGATGCCTAAAAACCCTGGTGTATTCACTGATTCGATTTTGTTTAGAATTTTTGGGGGACAACAAATGAATGGCGTTAAATTCTGCTTAGAACTTCATAGTAGATGGCGCGGTTAAGGAATGTTTGTGTCACGCTAAATCTCAAACTTCAAACCTGTCAACATTACATTATTGCTTATTGCATATTGTTATACAAAAAATTGTGGATTGATCGTTTAAAAAGATTATAGTTCTACGAACAAGATTCCGTACAGAACCGTTGGTGCGAAAATGAGATGAAATCCTGGAAATTTACTACAATGTTTACATCTGTCAGAAATCAGATGAGATTTTACTTAAAGTCTACCTGGCGCTTTTTCCAAAGTGATTTCTTCTCGAACGGCCTTTTTTGGATCATGGAAACTTCCACGAAGGCAGGAGAAAAGGTAGGAGAGTGGACTGATTGATGTCTCTAGACGATGAATCGGATGAATTGACTTGAAAATTGAGGAGATTGGGAAATGTCCCCGATTACATTGTTCCATTCCGATACAAATTATTACCAAGCCATTCACTGCCCACTTCTGCACCTCTCTAACAACCTTCTGACCTGAACAAAATCAGAGAGCTCATTGTAGATATCATAAAATCTCTTGATGAAGTTGAGAAATCGATGAATACTGGTCTTCTTCCAGTTATCTTAGAATGACTTCCTCGGACAAGGTGAGCCCTACTAACCAAGGGGGTAGGGAGAGAAAATTATTCAAATCAGCTTCTCTTTTATTTTCCACCCTCGCATGAGATAATCGGAGGAGGAGAGCAATCTAAACCAAGCAGTTGTTCAGAAGAACAAGGCCCACTCCCAAGATGGATAAGGCTAATGAATATCACTAGGATAATTATAACTTTCTAATAAACACATGAATTTTACAAGTAAGCGTGGACTTTTCATTCTATGAATATATCGATTTTGGCTAGTGAATTCCGAACCGCCACAGAGGGTCCCATGGCTCTTTTGAAGAAAATATCCACTAGATTTAGACTTTTCCAATACTTTTACTCAGAAGATTGTCATCTCATGGGAAAATTTCAGTACAAAATATGTATGATATAAAAAATAAATATAAAAGTAATAATAAAAATATTTGCTTTGCTAGTTATAGTTTTTCCAATCCCAATTGGACCGACATAAAAAGTTTCGAGAGGGAATTCTCTTCCACACGACTGAACTTTTTTATGATTGTACCAGAAACGCTTTGAAAGTAAAAACACTGGTAGTATATAAATTTCTCATTTGCCGGGCAGTGCATATGAACACTCCTCGTAGTGTTCTTATTTTTATTGCCGTTCCAATTAGGATTAGAATAACTATACCAAATAAATTACAATCACAAGTCGTAAAAAAATATTACAAATTAATGTATACATGTACGAGTCATTTTACTATGAAAGTGAGTTCTTGCGATAAGATAGTCGTGTTGTCTGCCAAAATAGTGAATACATAAAAAGTTTGTTATCATGCAGTAATAAACAAGTTTTGATGGAATAGATAAATTATCCCAGAGAGTGAAATGATTTCTTTACAATAACGTATGTTCTCCATAGTTTTCTCCGTGCAGAACGCATCAGAGACACGAATCACAAAAACACCCTGTGTGGTCTGTAATTGCAGTTTACTGAATTATGAGAAGAAACGACGTCGGCGCCATCTGAAACTCTAGATAACTCCCTTTATCAAGTGGGCTGGTGTCCCCCAGTTTGTCCCAATATTTTACAGGTATAAGTGAATACACCATGGTTTTTAGACATCTTAGTACTTAGGTATTCGTTGATGGAATAAAAACAATGATTGAGTATATGTCTTTCGAGTTTCAATTTGAAGTGGCAGATCAAATTCAGAATCATGTAATCTTGAGGCAAGAAATTGTAAAATCTGACATCCTGAGAATTCATTAGTGATTTATTCAGACTGAGACGAAAAGGCCTCAGATGTTTTGCTCCACGAGTTTGGAATTCATTTAAATTGGAGTTTGCAGAAAATGGACCTTTGTTCTTGTGTATCTCCAATACTGTGTAATAACCCATACAAGTATGCCGTGGTTTATATGAACATGAAAGAATGAAACATAGCATGTTTGAACTGTGTTGAAACATAGCTAGTTTGTCATGTTACGTAACAAATATATCGAACTTGATGAATTATGACGTAACTGATCTATACCGGGTGTCAAAAAATCTATTAGACAATTCATAATTTCTAGAATATTAGGTGTATCAAAATGAGATTTGATATGTGAAGAGGAGAGTTTTCGCATATTTTTCAGTTTCCGGTCACTTCCGGTTTCACCGGAAATACTTCTGGTTTTGAATTATTAAATGGAACACCCTGTATATTGTAACATTTTTGGATTTCTGAGACAATGCTGGATCAAAATGTGGCATGTTCAAAAGTTTTTACGTCTACTTAATTTTCTCAGAGTAACTTTTAATATTGCATCTAGGTGGCCATGACCGGACGTAAACTAATCTGAGGACCTCAGGTGATGTCAGAAAATTACAATCGCAAAGTTCTAGTGACTAGTATGATAGACAGGAATAAGACAAGTTGGCAAAATAACATTTTCGTGTCTAATTATTATTTTTCAAATGACGACCATTTTTTGACAAGCACTTTCCGAAAGAAGGATTCTTTGACGAATCTAACGATACTAATTGCGATTGGATGAAAAATAAGAACATAAATTAAATATTACTAACGAAAATACTGGATAATAATTCATTTACTTTTGTCAAGTGTGCCATGGATATTAATTTATTTACGTTCACTGTAGTACATTTTCAAAGTGCATTCTCCCTCGTCCAAGACACATTTCAGCTCCTTCAATTGTTTCTCTCAACACGTTTCGTAACATTTGAGGCGTTATACTCCTAAATGCTCATAGAATTCGTTCTTCTAAGATTTCAAGAGTGGCTGGGACTGTTGCATAGTAAAACTTTTCTTCAACATATCCCCAAATAGAGAAATCGAGCACAGTGAGATACGGTTAACGTGTACTGGACTATTGGTTGCAAAAACTTGATTATTAAAATGTTCTATTAAGTAATTGAGAACTTCTTTGTTATTATGAGGGGTGCTCCATCTTGTTGGAAGTAAATTCAAACAAAACTGCTTAAGGTAGATTAATAATCTGATCGTCGAATTCATTTTGAAGAAAACCCAAGTACCTAACCCCTGTTAATTGAACATATCATTATTTATAAATCGTGATTCGTCGGAAAATAGAATAAAGTTGATAAAATTTGGGTTAACTCTATGATTTTGAGGTAGTCAATCACAAAACAGTACCCGTCTATCGCCATCATCAGCATAAAAATGTTGATGCAACTGATATTCGAATGCTCGAATCGGTGCTATTTCAGTATTTTTTCTGATTCGTGACTTATCTGCATTTCTTGACTGATTTCTCTTGAAGAAACCGTTTTATAAACCTCGACCATAGTGAGAACTTTAATCTGTCTCTTCATTTATGATAAACCTCTGTTCCGCCTCTCGATTTCCTGCTTGCCTAAAACGATTCTCAACATACGGAAAATATTGATGGGCCGGATGATGTTGCCTATTGGGATATCTCGGAGCATACAACTAAGCAAATTCCTTAAATTACTATGACATTTTCCAAATATCAATAACATATCCACTTTTTCACTTTGAGTATACATTATTTTGAAGAAAAATTAAACTGAAATTTTACGAAAATCAAGAAACTTCTACTGTCTGCTCATGAAGCTCATGTGACTGTCATTACCTGAGTGAGTGTTTTGTTTTCCAAAGAATATTTGATAAAAATAATTGCAAAATATTATGCATCATGGCTAATCATGGCACACTTGACAGAAATAAATAAATTATTATCCAGTATTTTCCTTAGTGATATTTAATTTATGTTCTTATTTTTATTCCATTCGCAAATAAATTAGTAT
Organism: Gonioctena quinquepunctata; assembly: GCA_018342105.1. Lineage (NCBI taxonomy): Eukaryota > Metazoa > Arthropoda > Insecta > Coleoptera > Chrysomelidae > Gonioctena > Gonioctena quinquepunctata. The sequence continues at coordinate 13,575 of JAFIRS010003765.1, read as the reverse complement.
CGTTACTTCCTATCTAGTCCAAAGATGGTAGCCATTTGAAAAATAAAACACGAAAATGTAGTTTTTCTACGACAACCTCGATACATGTTCATTTTATAACCGTTACTCCAATCATAAACAAGCACATTTTGTACAGAATTTAATTTTTGCATCGGTTGCTAGGCAAGTTGCTAAGCAACAAATGCGGAATGGAATATTTTGTGTCAGGTCTAGGTTCACTCTAAAATCACGACGACCACGGCTTGTCAAATTATGACGTCCAGCGACAAATTGATGAAATATCAGCAGATCGTTTGTCTCAAAGTTTTAGTAGGTAACGAGTAATTTCATAGTTGTTTTCTATGATAACTAATAATTAAAATGGAAGCTGATAGTGATATTGACTCAGATTTGACACCTCCAAACATAGTAGAAGCAGCGAAGGTAACAACACTGAATTTATTACCGGAAACGTCGAAGAGTATGTATCAACGCGCTTATAACCTTTTTTTGGAATGGAAGGTAGATCAAAAGACAAAATCGTTTTCCGAGAACGTTTTAATTGCTTATTTTGGCGACTTAGCCAAAAAAATTAAAAGTTCCACTTTGTGGTCACACTTTCCAATGCTGAGAACGACTCTTAGTATCTATAATGATATAGATATTGCCAAATATTTGAAACTGAAAGCATTCATCAAGCGGCAGTCTGACGGCTACAAACCCAAGAAGTCAAAGATCTTTACAGCAAATGACATCGATAATTTCATTGAGCAGGCTCCAGATGAGATATATTTGGCAACAAAAGTAAGTTTTATATTTCCATTTGATGAAAAATATGTTTAAGTAAACTAATTTACATTGTAGGTTGCATTAGTTATGGAAGTAATGGGTGCATGTAGAAGACATGAATTACATCTTATGAAAATTACTCATTTCAATGATCTTGTTTCAGCTGTTTTAGTAATAATACCAGACAGTAAAACCAAAATAGTACGAAATTTTACTGTAACTGGCAAATTCTACGAAATTTATAAAAAATACGCAAATTTTCGCCCTCAAAATGCTAATGGTTTATGGTTTTCCATAATTATCAAAAAGGAAAGTCTACCATTCGGAGAAAAGGTCTGAATAAGTTTGGAGCTATGGGAAAAGACATTGCCAAGTATTTAAAATTGCCAAATTACTAATTATATACTGGCACTGCTTTGCCGATCCTCCGCAACAATTCTTGTTGATGCTGGAGGTGACATAACCACGTTAAAACGCCACGGTGGCTGGAAATCTACTACAGTCACTGAGGGATATATTGATGAATCGAAGAAAGGTAAGCTTGACATAGCAAATAAAATTGCAAATGCAATACAGAACATACCATCAGGCATACCAACGAATTTAGAAATGGAAAATCGCGAGAAGCCGTCTACTTCAACGTCGACAAATTATCAATTTCGAAAAGAATTAAGTATTCAGCAATCAAGTTCTTCAAATATGATATTCAATAATTGCACATTCAACTTCAATTAGATACAAACATACATTTATAGGCTTCTTTTTCTGTGTGCCTATTAGAAATAGCAATAAAGAAAATATTTACATATTCCTTCAATTTATATTTCAATTCTGATAGAAAGCCCATTAGCGGCGAATTCGGAGTAATGAAATATCATCAGTTTATTTCTTTCAAAGTTTTTGCAATGTATGCATGTATTGAACGTGAACGATATGTTGTCCTAGAAAAAGTATAGTATGCAACTCGCAACAAAATGGCCATTTTGCAATCGTATGAATTGCAGCACGAGCCGAAGGCAAGTGCTGCAAATTTCATACTCGTGCAAAATGGGCATCATTTTGTGCTCATTGCATAATATACTATTTGCCAACTTGTCTTATTCCTATCCATCATACTAGTCACTAAAATTTTGCCATTGCAATCTTCTGACATCTCCTGAGGTCCTCAGATCACTTTACGTCCGATCATGGCCACCTAGATGCAATTTCAAAAGTGATTCTAAAACAATGAAGTATGCGTAAAAACTTTTCAAAATTTCACATTTTGATTCAGAGTTGTCTCAGAAATCCAAGAATGTTACAATATGCCATATGCCAATATTCCGTCAAAAAATTCAAAACCAGAGCCATTATTGGTGAAACTGGAAGTGACCGTAAAGTGAAAGATATACGAAAGCTCTCCTCTTCACATACCATTTACCTATACCAAATCTCATTTTGATACACCTTATATTCTAGGAGTTATGACTTGTCTAATAGATTCGTAAACACCCGGTATTAGACGACCAAGACAGTCTATCATCAATTTTTGGTGTAGAAAACGAGTTCTTGGGTTTTCTTGTTATTCATTTTGGGGTTGTTGCACTGAACCGATTTTCTGATTCATTGAGAGATTCCGCCATATTAATGTAGACTTGCATCTGAAGCGGTATTGAACAAAGTCGTGTCATCAGCATAAGCCACACATGAAATGAAATAGATCATTTGTGTTAATAATAATAATGAAGGTCCCAGAACGGATCCTTGAGGAATTCCAAGTTTTTTTTTTTTTTTTTCTATGTTCTGGTTCCCACGAAAAGGAATATCCTGTAATGTTCAGAGAACATCGTGGGAACCAAGGGAAAGAAGGTAGGAGTTGGTGTTCTTCTTAAATTTCTGGAGGTTGTATGCCTCGGGGAACACCTCCCTAGGCAATGAGTTCCAAAGCCTCGCTGTTCGTTGGATGAACGAGTCTTTGGAAAGTGATGTTCTGCAGGTCTCCAAAGTGACCACGAAGGGGTGTGATGACTGAACTTGACGGGTTAATCTCGAAGAGACTGCCAAAGCAGGAACAATTGTTGATATTTCAGAAGAGCATCGCCCATGAAAATATCTATAAAATAGAGACAAATCGCCAACTTTTCTACGGTGTTCCAGACAAGTGAGCGAGTTTGTAAGCGAAGCATCACCGACGAGACGAATTGCCCTTTTTTGGACAGAATCCAATAGCCTCAGGATATGTTTAGGTGCCGCGCTCCAAATATGGGAACAGTATTCCAGGACAGGTCGGATCTGTGCCTTATAGATCATGAGCAGCTGAGTGGGGGTGAAATAGCTCTTGGCACGAAACAAAAAACCAAGTTTTTGGGATGCACTTTTGGCAATGGACCTCACGTGATTTTCCCAGGAAAGGTTATTGCTGATGGTAATACCAAGCATCGATATGGATGACTTCAGTGGTATGGTTACTCCTGACAAAGTTATGTTAGGCACAGTGAGATCGGCTTTTCTAGAGAAAAGACATGCTTGTGTTTTGTTTGCATTGAATTCTACCAAGTTATTAGATCCCCACTCGAGAATTGTTGCTAAGTCCATATTTATATTATTAACATATCTTCCTCGTTCATTTCTGGTTTCACGGGCTGATATAGGGGCCCTGGAAGAGAAAGCGGTATGGAGGGTACTATCATCGGCAAAGCTGTGTACTGGACATGAAGTTGCTTTCAACAGGTCGTTGATGTGAAGTAGAAATAGTGTTGGTGCGAGAATAGATCCTTGCGGAACACCAGTATTTATGAGTAGAGTGTCAGATGAAACTCCATCGACCACTACATGAAGAGACCTGTTTGAGAGAAAACTAGCAAGCAGAGAACACAGCTGAGGGGGCAAGCCATAAGACGGAAGCTTGGCGAGGAGTGAAATATTGGCGAGGAGTGGCGAGGAGTGAAATATTTTGAAAGTCAGAACGTGATAAGTATGACTGAATCAGATCTAGTGGTACTCCTCTTACGCCATAATAGCGTAACTTTTCAATGAGGGCAGCATGAGAGACATAGTTAAAGGCTCACATAAAGTAATCAAGCTTCAGATGAAATGAATATTCAAAACAATTTTGTTTGGTATCACCTGACTTATAGAAAATATATGAAATAAGCCTTTTTCACCCGATTTTTCAAATTAGGAGTTGTTTTGCATTAGGAGTGTTCAAATTGAATTTTTGTCTCATGATTGGTATATGACTGATATGAAGCCATGCTATGTAGGAATGTTCAAATTGAACTTTTTGTCTCATGATTGATATGATATGACTGATATGAAGCCATGCTATGAAAGATCTATTCATGTTGAACAAGATATGGAGTTTCAAATGTTATTTTGATTATGTAGGGGTTCATTTAGTTGGATAATTTGAAGTGTTCTCGAGTATACAAAACTATTCAAGAAAATTTCTATTGAGAGATTGATTTGGAAGCAATTATCCCAATTGGGGACCCATACCCTAATACATACTACAGTGCGGCTTTTTATAGTCCTCCCCCCTGTTAACGTGGAACAATGAAAAAAAAGGTATTGTATGATATCACCGATACTACTTTCTGAAATAAAATACATTGTGAGTGACGGTTAGATGGCGCGTAGGGGCACAGCAACTTAAAAAATTCAAATGGCATGGGGAGTCAGGTGGCACATCATTGAATTCTCTTTCCAAACATAATTTTTTTTCTCATCTCGTTGATATGTTACTTTGCGGTTTTTTCCACCTTCCCCCCCCCCTTTATAACTGTCGAGCGGTAGGACGTAGAACAATGAAAAAAAAAATATTTCATATGATCACCGATACTACTTTTTAAACATACTGATAGAGCCCCCCATGCTATTCAAAATTTTGAAGTTGATGTGCCCCCTCCCGCGCCATCTATCGAGCAATTACAATGTCTTTTACTCCAAAAAGCAGTATCGGTGATATCATACAATCCTTTTTTTTAAGATTGTTCAAAATTCAACAGGGGGGGACTAGAAAAAGCCGCACTTTATAATTGTTTTTCTTTCATTCTCCCTCACAATCAAATGTAGAATAGTGTTAGACTTGATACAACTTTTTTTTTGGAAGATCCGTTTCATTTGGATTGGGAGAGTTTGAATCTCTTCGGTTTCCAGGAATATAACACCAGAAACAAGCAATAAAACAGTTATCTATGAATATCAGACACACAAGTCTTATTATTGATGACATGCAGAGTTTTTCATGACTATTTTCGAGAACACTCCGAACATAACCTAGTTTATTCGCAGAAGAATGTCGAATGACATATTGGGACAACTTACCGTATACTCTCAGTTCGCGAACGTGGTGACCAGTCTCTGCTTCTACTTCCGGATCGCATTCGAGGTCCTAGAGACCTTCTTGTTTTCCAATTCTCAAAGTGATGACGAACGGTGTTTTGTACTTCTGTGTTCAGGAAACAGTAGAAGAGGGATACTGTGAAACCCTGAAATAAAAATTATGGAAGTTTGAATACATGTGTTATTGAATATCGAAAATTTGAGTATAGGCCAATCATTAGAGAGGTTTTTTTGACAAAAATAGTACCTGGAAACCGACTGTGCCATCATACGAAAGGCGAAACGTGGTTATATTCTATTATATTTTCTATTCGCAACTATCATTGCTTGATTTGTTATAAACATTCAAGAGCAAAAACTCGCGTTTTTTTTCTTTTTCGCTTGTAATATGAAAACTAATGAGTAAATCTCGTAGCTTTCGATGGACGAATTGAAGAGAATCAAAATGCAAAAAAATTTGCCCAGCACGACTCGACCGTATTATTAGTAACGGAGAAAAACAAAAAAATTAGTGTTCATTTTGAAATTTTGTAACAACACAATTTTTCAATTTGTAGTGAAATAGTTGTGATTTATTTGTACATTATGTGTAGAAAATTCAGGCGCTGTCGGATTATTAGTTTTTGCATAATTGTCATATGAATTTTCTAATGCACTTTATTGGAACATGCGCGTCATAGGTGGTCCGATTTCAATTTTTCAAAAAAAATGCTCACATCCCTTCATCAACTACAAAAGAGATCTTCAAACGGCTGAACAGATTTTTCTCGGTTCATCCTACGATGCCACATACAGATAATAATAATAATAATATATGTTTATTCATCATAATAATAATACATAATATGTACTTATACAAGTGTGCTTGTGAATAAACAGGTGGGTCACAGAAATAGTATTAACTACTTGTGTATGTGATTTCCATAGTAATTTTATTTTTATTTTTTATTACATTAAAATGGGTAGAATTTGTATTTTTTTTTTCAAATGGTAAACATGGTAGAAAATTGTGGATTTGCCACATTCAGGTAGTACATTACATCATAAGTTGGCTCTTCTCATTGAGATTTTACATATATTAGAGGGTAAGTCACAATCGGGGTAATTTTCTATCACAATCGGGGTAATTTTCCAGTCACAATTGGGGTAATTTTTAACTAATGACGAAGAGTTATGAAATATACATGATGGATACACACATTGATATACACAAATACACTAGTATGCACACATACATATACATCATAAATTGCTCATTTATATGTTTTCATCTCTGGTTAACAATTTCGGTGAATATAAGTCTATCTTTGGCAATCCATTTTTCCAATTCTTCTTTGAACGTTCGGTAGTTTTTTTCCTTTCAATTCGTTTGGTAATAAAGCATAGATTCTGGGTGCTAAATAATTGGTATTTCGTTGGCCGATAGTTTTTTCGCAACGTGGGAAGAAAATTTTATCAATTTTTCGAGTATTGTAGGGGTGTTTATGTAGAGTGAGTTCAATTTTTCCTAGTTTTACGAAAATAATTATTTTTTGACAAAAAATCTGTCTCACATCTTTTATTTGGGATTCGCTGTATAAAGAATTTGTGGGAAAAGATGCTTTTTCACCGTATATTATTTTTAATATCCATTTTTGTAAAACATGTACTTCATTTAGAAAACAGATACACACGTTAAACTTATAAAACCCCTCTGCTTCGGGGGTTGAAATCAGCAAAAGAGCTTCCACAGGGGCTGAACAAATTTCAAGAGGAGTTGATTGAAATTTGTCAATTTACAGCAGAACTTATCCTACTATTTACAACTTAAAGACTAAATATGTACAGAAATGGGGGATGCAGACATCCAGCTTGCCTATCCGACGATGGTGGGCGAAGGGAATGCCTCTGCCTGGTGTTGGGCAGATGGTCAGGTAAGTACTAGGGTTGGTTTTGAATATTGGGGGATTTCACCTCGTCTTTACGGACATTGTTTGATTTTAAAAGCTATGATAATAAATATTTTCGTAAGGTTTATCGGAAAAGGCTATAACAAAAAACCGATATTAGATGAGGTGGTTGGTCAGGTTGACGAGAGTCTTATCAATATCTGAGACAAGCAACATCGGGCGCGTTAAGCACTTGGATGGGTGTTCACCTGAAAAGGAGGCTGCGCGTTGGAATGCCCTAACAACTGTAGCATAGTAGCCTAGTCGCAGCTGCAGGCGTCTTATTAATGAGCACGAAATAAAATGAAAGACATGCCGTCCTTCGGAGGGGACGTTGAGATGGCGGTCCCGAGTTCATAGAAGTTGAGCTCAGATGATTCGGCAAAATTTCCAGTTGGGGGCCGACGTTAAATAAAACAATAAAAAAAAACTCCTACAGTTGGCACAAAATTCGCTTAAAATGGCAAGATAATTCAAATTATAACTGTAGTCGATCAGCGGGTAGAGAAAAAGTATAGTGTTCAACGGGCGAGAAATTTTAATTTGTTATTCAAATGATTTACAGTAGTCGCCTCTGACTTATGCAATCATTTCTATACTCGTGAGATATTCATAGCATTCGAATGACGGGTATTTCATTATTCACTTCGTCCAGACTATTTCTGCTATTAAGCACATCACAACGATTATTAGAAACATTAAATTAACTAGAATAGATTGCATTGTGCAGCTTTAACGAGTTTTCCTCCTTCATAAAACTTCATCCAGTTCTCATTACGATGAAAAACTATTTTGTAAAGATAAAAGGACCTTTTATGATATCCTGAATGGTCCATTCAGATGATTTTTTCTCAAATAAACAATAGAGTACAGTATTCTCATCAAATCCTAGAACGGCTGTACTAGATTGTGAAATAATGAGTATTTCAAACCTCTCGCAGAAGAACAGGCAACATACCGATTGTTTTTCCTTATAACGGAAAAGTGGTGAAGAGGATTATTGGTGAGTCCATGTGAAAAATGTGAATAGATAGATAGATCGTGTACAAAACTTTGAGCTCTGTGTGCCCATGTAAATAATATTTGGAAAATTTTCATCTTTGAAAGGTTTTTTTTATTTTGAATTCTTTGTCTGAGGTTTTATCTTTCAGGCGGTGAAAACCACCCCATATTGTAACTAAAACGAATAAAACGCCACTGCTTCAGCTATCACACGCCAGACGACCCCATGACCCGAGTTCGATGGTTTCCTAAAGGTCATGACGAAGAATTTTCACAGTGCAGTTTCAAAGCGGGATTACTCAGATTAGTGGTGCAATAGCGTGCCGACAGTGAATTGTGATTGGTTTATTTTATAGTCAGAGTGCATTATTGTTTTGTGAAGTGTAAACGGACATTAATCCGTTCGGTATTTTAAATAGTCACGAACCCCATGTTCGTGACAGATGAAGTCAAAAATTACGATATTGATGACATTTTGAGAAAAATCGATGGTGAGAACGAAAATGAACCCTACGAAGATATGGATGACATATTGGAAATGATCAAGCAGCAATTTGCCATGCAAAAACAAGAGGAGGGAAGCGTCGGCAGACAGAAACATGAGAGTAGGATGAACGACGCTAGAAAAATAAACGAGAGCAGAAACGACGGCAGAAACAAAGAAGAGGAGAAAAAACGACGACGACGAGGCTAATTTTGGACGACAGTGTATACGAAATTTCCATAACAATCACCTCTGGGCTGGGGAAAATCCACATGGAATCTCTGAAGCACATTTTCAGCATCAGTTTTCAGTAATTGTATGGCTTGGGGAACTTGATGATCATTTAATTGGTCCATATTTCCTCCCACAACGACTAACAGGCGACCCTCACCGCAATTTCCTACAGGAAGTGTTACCTGTTCTTCTTGAAGAAATTCCTCCACAGCTGAGACAACACTACTGGTTCATGCATGATGAAGCACCAGTCCATTTTAGCATTATTGTACGTAATCACCTAGATACAGTATATCCAAATCGTTGGATAGTTAGGGGAGTTACGGAACATTGGCCTGCTCGATCTCCGGATTTGAATCCTCTAGATTTTTGCATTTGCGGTTTCCTCAAGTCATTAGTTCATTCCACTCCCGTCGAAAATGTTGAAGACCTGAGAAATCGAATAATAGCTGGCTGTGAGACAATGAGAAATACACCATGAATATTTGCGCGAATACGACAATCAATGAGGCGAAGAGTTGAATATTGTATCTGAGGGAGGTTATTTTGAACATTTGTTTTAGTTTTGCTCCTATGTATTTATAACTGTTATTTCCTGTTATTGTTCTGGTTTAACGTTATTGTATCAGATAGTTCTTGATAATGTACTAAAGAAATGAAAAATGCGCGTTAAGTTGTTTTATTTTTTTGCATAAATACGGCCCCCATACAAAAAAAAGGCACGAGAAGTTTTTTGTCACAAATTGAACGAAAAACTCAAAAATAATTTTTGATTTTAAATATCTCAGTGGCGTACCAATTTTTCCTTTAAACAAATTGAGATCATTACCCGTATGCGCGCCAATAATGAACATAAAATTCCTAATTGCAAGTCAAAAAATACGCAATAACTACCTCTTGAAACGAACCAAATTTCATTTGCATAACTCGACCTGTTTCAGAGCAATAAATAAATAGTCAATTTTTGAGAAAAACTTCAACACCCCATATTTCGGAAAAATTATCTTTCAATTATCTACTATTCCCTAGTAGAAAGCCACCTCCGATACGGAATACTAATATGGGGCGCGGCCCCAAAAACTCATCTTCATACCTTAGAAGTAATGCAACGAAGGTTTTTGAAACTTGTTCATGATAAAAACCTCAGATACCCAACAGATATCTTATATGCTGAAATGAAAATCCTTGATATTAGACAATTATATTACTTCTACTCCTGCATCAGATATCATTCACACAGGCAACAACATCACTTACCAAATCATCAATACAATACTCGTCATAAACAACACTATATCATTCCATTCATGGCTAAAACGACTACCCAAAGATCATATACTTATCTCGCACCGAAATTCTACAATTCCATTCCTGACAATATAAAGCAGCAATAAATTTACACTCTTTCAAAAGACAGTTGAAGAGATACGTACTTGAATTAGGTAGAACGACCACTAATTTTCCTTAAATTCAGAGACAAAATCTTCCCTTCGATTTTTACTCACAAAAATATTATTATTCAGGTTACACTATGTCGATCTCAATGTTACTATTACTACTACAAAAGATTTTATGATCCTCAATATTGACACTACACTACAATATACCTTGTACTTCCGATATCTAAATCTTCATGTTACACCCCATTGACGATCTTTCATAACCACATACATCCCTTGTCTTAATTATTTGTTTATATGTATACCTATGTGTTTATATGTGTTTATGTGTGTGTATATGTATATGTGTATATATGTGTGTGTATATATATGTATATATACGTATACATACGTATACATTAGTATTCTAAGTAGTTTAGTTTTTTATATTATAAATATTTGTCAATGCTGAAACAAGTGTTCTCACACTTATCGGCTTTTGCTGCTTTGTCCACACCATCAATCTCAATCTAATTGTAATACTTGTGATTCCAGTGATCTGCGATTGTATTTTGATTGTGAATAAAGATTATTATTATTATTTGTGGACTGAAGTTATGAAGCAAACTGTCATTAGTTTTCCATGCAGAATCACCCCCAGAAGTTTGTCGCACTTATTCACTAACACCCTGTATATGTATCAATAGAAGTTCAAAATGCAAAGAATATATTACCACGCTTCTTGGGAGTGTCTAATAGCTTTTGAAAATTGGGCATGACGTTGATGTGCCGCATTTAGGAAGTTACCAAACCAATTGAAATAATGTGCCTTCAGATTATTTTGTTTTAAGTAATTGTAAACCGAACCAATAAACGCATTTGGCTTTGATGTTTCATCGTATGCCCGGCCGAGACAACATCCAAACAGTTTCTTTCGTGAAAAGAAGGAACACAACCTAACCTAACTTGGCTAACCTTGCTATCCGAGTTGAATGCTTTGCTCCGCTCGCGAACATTTCGATCCAACCAATTCCTCACGTAAAAAGAAGGAACACAACCTAACCTAGCTTGACTAACATTGTTATCCATGTTAAAAGCATGCTTATCAACCTTATAAAGCAACGCTTCGCTGCAAACAATTTGTTACGCAAAAAAGAAGGAACACAACCTAACCTATCCAAGTTGAATGCAAGCCAATTAACTTTACCAAGCCTACACATTCGAAATGTAAAAGGCCATAATTCCCGAAATATATTTTTCCGCGCTTAAATTTCGATTGCTGAAGTGTTTTCATCGAGTTTTGAAGCACCTGTGATAATTTCGCGAAAATCCGGATTAACTTGAATAGTTGGCAACATGGCATGTCCCATAAAACGCCAAGATCAATGCAAACACCAATATTTGATTTTTGACATTTCATATGGAAAAATTAAATTAATTGTAATCGTTTTTTCATGACTTTATCGAACATTAATTGGACAAAAAAAAATACCAGATCTGCTCAGAAAAGAATGAGAATTTCAAAAATACATTTTACTTCAAGAAAAAGCAGTGGCGTCACTGGCAAGAATACAAAATTATGTTGTACAGCAGAAAATGCTTACTACGTTTCACAAAAATATCTGGGGCCATACCAATGTTATAATATTTTTTTTAACTTGAGCACTTTGTAGTTCAAAAGTTAAGACCTTCAGGACATATGTTAATATGAAGTTGTTTTCTCAAAATGGACCCAAAAATAACCTCCTCAAATATTAGCATGAGAAACAACCTGTATATTCAGCACTGATAGTTCAATTCAATGATTCCTTTTTTCATTGATCTCACAAAAAAGGATTTCATGAAAGAATCATGAAGCGGGTGGATAAATCCAACTATCATCCAAAAAAACAACATTTCCTTTGATAAACTCACTGAACCTGATGTGTCCAATTACTTTGCCCATTCCTGGGCGATGTACTCCTCTCACAAAAGATAATCCCTACCAGTGTTCATTGTTGCAAACTCATTTAATGTCAACAAGTATCTAACCCTCATCTTCTGATCTCAGTTTGAACGAATCCATCCGTTATAAACAGCATTTAGCTCTCTTTGTTAATTAATTCGTTACAATCTGGATGCATACAAAAAAATACTAATTTGTGCGAGAACTGTAGAGTACATTATGTTTTCCTTTCGGGAATATACATAATTCTTTTGCGTTCAACAAAGCATTAGTAAAATCGAGATTTTTTTAAAATGAAGACAAAATCTGTGTAGAATTCCCCGAAAAAGAAAGCAATTTTTTTTTACATGTGACTGACTGGATATCTGTTCATTATATTTTCGTTAACAATCAGAAGAGATGGTGAAGCACAATGGGAGTAGAGTATTTAATACAAGGCGCTTATTCTTTCAATGTACTGTTCAGAATCGCTATAAACTACATTTCGATGAATTTAACACAAATATGACACTAGACACACAGCCAAAATAACAAATATACCAAAAGTCGATGTTGATGTTCAACAAAAAGATGTTTCGAATATCTCAGCTCTACTTTATACGCCAAAATTTGCCTATAAAATATCATATACAGGGTGATTCAAAAGTACTTTGAGAATTGATTTGTTGAAAATATAAACAGGATGTTCATAAAATCAGATGTAGAATCATCTGCGACTGAAAGATAAACCTTAGTAGTAGGAGATTTAAGCCGGTTCTGGGTCTCCCCCCACCACTATGACGTCACGTGTGACCTTGAATAGTTGCAGGTGTGCAGTGTGTGTGTGTTTGACCTTGAGATTTGACTTTGAGATTTGTCATTGAGTTTTGATATTGGGTTTGGTCGACTTTGAGATTCGACTTGACCTTGAATATGACCTTGAGATTCATAACATTAAGTTTTGATGTTGGGATTGTTTCGGCAACCTCAAGATTTGATCTCGATGTTTGTTTGACCTTGACTAATGTTGTGGTGTAGGCATACATATTCTGTGCAGTCATGACCTTCATGAATCCTTGTACTCTCCAAGCGAGGAGGGCGTTTGTCCTGTGAGAGAGCTAAGAATGAACTGCGATTATTGATGGAGTGCGCTGAATGTCAAGAGATCCCCTCAAATCCATACAGATTGCGCATCGCATCGGACTTGTTGTATGGTGGGGTATTTCACTGAAATATTCAGGAGAAGAGTATTTCGAATCAGTGTCTCCTCCAGTGATCTATTGAAAACAAGTCGGTGAAATGTATTCGTGTGATTGTGGTAAAGATTTCACTCGAAGTGATAATCTACGTCGACATCAACGGGAAACTTGCCAGGGAGGTCCTTCAGTGAAACGAGTTAAATTGAACAATGGCGATGACTCACCACCTGCACCACTCTATACATGTAATTGTTGTAATGTGACATTTCCATATTGTCAAGTCAACTCTCACAATAGAACACTCGCACACAGGACGAATTCATGTGTTCACTTT